>JACJUY010014333.1:0-17822 GCA_014220935.1 Platorchestia sp. MABIK | reverse complement strand
CCTGTCACGAAAAAGATATCTCAAAGTCTGCCCGAAGCGTGTTGCAGCCTGGGGGAGAACACCACACGATGTTCAAAAATGTTATTTCAAGGAAAGCGTGAAAAAAATATATACATAAGCATGTGGAACACGAGGATTACAAGTTTTGTATTTCTAATTAAATCATTTTAACACAACGATCATTAGTTGATAACCATTTAATTTAAATATAAATGGATGGGTACACAAAAATTGGATTGTTTTTACGGGAATGCATTACAATAATAAAGAGATGACGAGTTCGGTAATGTTACAAATTGAGAGTGAAAAGAAAGAGACCACTATTTCTAGCTAAAAATGCCAGTTGTCGGCTTAGTGCATATACATGTGCATATATACATGTAAATATATACACATATACGTGCACATACATACCTACGCACATACATACACCAAACACGTAAACGTACACAAATACATTTCTATGCATCGAGGAAATCACAATACATACGCGTTCCTTAAAATGCTGTGCGATGTTCTGAAATATAGGATAATGAGCAAAGGAAATTCGTGATAACTTCTTCAGTGTGTGTTGCTGCTTATGATTGCTAATGAAATATTGTAACGATGTTTAATTAAATATTGTATCGAAATGATTATTGGGTCATAAGCGTCTGATTTATCATATGTGGGTGATCGCGCAACAAATATACGTATATTTTTATAAATGCTTTATAATAATGAAGTGAAAAGAAGTATTACGTAGTGACACATTCATCCATTTACGCACGCATAGCGTGCACACGTACACATATACACAAGTAAGCATGTGCGCAAATATCAGTGTAAACTAGTCAGTATAAACTAGCGTTCCAATCGAGAAATACCGAAAAAATACCTTTTATGAGGGCCAGAATTTTATGACATTTCCGTACCAGAAATAGTGGCACCATACAGTCTATCTGAGTCAGACACATGAAAACGATTGTCCTACAACGGTTCCCAAGTACAGAAATATTTCCAGAATATGTGAGGCCTAGGTTCGGTTTTTATAATACACTCTAGAGCGTAAGAGATGAAATGATAATTGCACTACAGTAGCCTAACAAGAGCATCTTTGGATGTGAATAACAAACAAAAACATGAGTGGGTATTACAATACTCATGTGTGGGTATTACAATACTCATGTGTGGGTATCACACATGCGTGTATTTTCCTTACTTCATCCAGGAATGGTTCCCCCTTGAATGGCTCCCCTATTTTTGCCATTTTCTTTGTTTCTAACGTTTCGAATCGAGCAAAAACTGTTGTAAATCGAAAGTAAAGTTGAATTTCTAACAATTACAATGTTTTCTCATCAAAAATTCTTTATCCTCGTTTCTGCCTTTCATTTTGATTTCTCTACTTTTCTTGGTGGAACATAAACGCTACTTCATCATGCCTATTACGAGCTCATTTTCCGAATTCTTCTGATACAATGTTCTTGCTCATTTTTTTATCAGTTGGAATGTATGCGTGGGCATTATGATTTGATCACCTATACGCTGGGATTTGCAAACATGCTCATTTGTATATGTGTGTACGAATATGGGTGTATGTGCGCATATGGGTGTGCATATGTGCACACACACCTGTGTGTACTGAACTAGCAACTGGTATATAAACTTTGAATACCAGCCTTTTTTCTCACTCTCAACTTCTAACACTACCCAACACATCATTTCAATCTATTATTGCAAAGCAATCCAAAGCTCAAATGTCTTGTACATGTAAAATGTGGCACCTACGTATGTATGTTTTTCAATCGCAGACATTTTGCACCTTATTTCAAAGATAATGTGATTTTTTTCTAATGTGAAACCCATAAGGACACTTATGATTTTGTTTGTTATTCACATCCAAAAATGCTCTTGTTAGGCTACTGTAGTGCAATTATCATTTCATTTCTTACGCTCTAGAGTGTATTATAAAAACCGAACCTAGGCCTCACATATTCTGGAAATATTTCTGTACTTGGGAACCGTTGTGGGAATATCGTTTTCATGTTTCTGACCCAAATAGACTGTTTTGTGCCACTATTTCTAGTAACGCAATGTCATAAAATTAAGGCCGTAATAAAAGGTATTTTCTCGGTATTTCTCGATTGGAATGCTAGTTTATACTGACTAGTTTACGCTGATATTTGCGCACATGCTTACTTGTGTATATGTGTACGTGTGCACGCTATGCGTGCGTAGATGGGTGAATGTGTCACTACGTAATACTTCATTTCAATTCATTATTACAAAGCATTTATAAAGAATATACGTATATTTGTTGCGCGATCACCCACATTTGATAAATCAGACGCTTATGACCCAATAATCTTTTCGATACAATATTTAATTAAACATCGTCACAATATTTCATTAGCAATCGTTAGCAGCAACACACACTGAAAAAGTTATCACGAATTTCCTTTGCTCATTATCCTATATTTCAGAACATCGCACAGCATTTTAAGGAACGCGTATGTATTGTGATTTCCTCAATGCATAGAAATGTATTTGTGTACGTGTACGTGTTTGGTGTAGGTATGTGCGTAGGTATGTATGTGCACGTATATGTGTATATATTTACATGTATATATGCACATGTATATGCACTAAACCGACAACTGGCATTTTTAGCTAGAAATAGTGGTCTCTTTCTTTTCACTCTCAATTTGTAACATTGCCGAACTCGTCATCTCTTTATTATTGTAAAGCATTCCCGTAAAAACTATACATTTTTTGTGTACTCATCCATTTATATTTAAATTAAATGCTTATCAACTAATGATCGTTATTTTAAAATTATTAAATTAGAAATACAAAACTTGTAATCCTCGTGTTCCACATGCTTATATATATATTTTTTCACGCTTTCCTTGAAATAACATTTTTGAACATCGGCCGAAACAAGCGATTCAAATAGTATTTCCTGGCGTCAAGAATTGCGAAGTTTTATGTCATGTGTATGTAAACTGTCAAAAGTCATGAAGTTGTGTTATCTCTTATAATTATCATTACATGTATCATCAAATGTAGTCTAAGCAAGATTAGGAGTACATTGCCCTCAATCATTTTTCGACTAGTGACATGGGTATTACAATACTCGTGTGTGTGTATCATTTAAGTGTGTTCCCTTTAAGATATTTGAAAAACCAACAATGGTAATTTTGTAACATCTCTATTGGAAATAAACTGTATTTCTTTTCTTTCTTTTTCTTTTTCTTGTTACACGCATCATGTCCCTATCAACAGCAAATTCTATTGCGCCAGTATTACCAGCGTAGTTTGTAAATGTTGTATATTTGTTTTATGATAAAACATTTTATTCCCTTCGAGCTCATTATTTTGGCGTACTATGAAATATTTCATAACGAAAAAAAACATTCTCCTCAATGTCGACCTCAGAATCTTTGACGCAAAATGATTTATATCTGTTCAATTTACTCTCAACATTTATCATTCCAATCCCCGGTTCCTGTATTCGTTTGCTTATATTCCAATACAAGGGCGCCCTAACGAGAGTTCTTTTCAACTATGCGTTACGAGGATTATGTTTTCTTAGTTACTAATATTTAAATGCACTGTCAAAATCAGATTACGCAACGAAAGGAACTCATTTATCTTCTGCATTTCTGCCAAAACATTTTTTGTTTCGACATTTTACACGGGTATTACGATCCCGATGTGTAATTATCAACCAAGAATGGTAACATTCTGAGGCGTTTTTCCAGTCATAACCCCGAGAGTCACCCGCGTAACTCTCATCGGGGTAACTCTAGACCAGATCCGAAAATGCAACTGTGAACACGATTTTGAGGTTACTCGAGTAATGTTTACAAAAAGATAACATAAGCTGCTGGCTGTCGGAATAATTTTTGTGAAACAAGCGTATTGAACATGAATTTTTGTATCAAATAATAATTAATGTTCGTCCTATTACACGCACACATTTACTTAAATCGATGGTCATTTATTTTTTAACTTTACAGTTATTATAATGTAACCGTTAGCGGATATAGCTCTGCTTGCTTTTCTATATTTACTTATTTATAGTTTATATATATCGTATATTTATTCGTTCAAATTATTATTTTATTATATCGAAAGGAACTGCAGATTTTTCTGTTGATACACAACGAATGATTTTTCATTAAATGAAATGTTGTTCGCCATCTTTACAAGCAATGTACATTAATCGTTATGAATAAAAACACAAATGCTTCTTCATCTTTATTTATCCTACCCTAAAATAACTGAAAAAAAAACATTTAATAGAAATTTCGTCGCTTCTGCCTAAAAATTTGTTGGCAGTCTTTCATGATTAAGAAGAAATCACTATATTTGATGCAACGTATTTAGCAAATAATGACTAATGTGAGTTCGTCTGCTGTAAAATTTTTTGTTCTAACTAGGCTTAAATGTTACTGAATTCTTTAAGAATTAAACTCAGGTGCAAATTATTTAATTCGCATAGGTAGGATGCGATTGAGTGATTATTGTACAACTTATATTAGAATTTTGGTAGGGTTTCCAGTAACTCTCTTAATATATTGTCTGATAGGTTATTATATTCATACGTGTATATTGTAGTATTTTAAATAAAATCATCTTGATTTACCACTCGAAGTTATAAAATTGTTTAAAAAAAATTCTACAACCTATTTCAGTTTCAGGGGAGCTAAATAATTTTATTGCACAACTGGCCATTACCACAGTGTTGTGCCTGCTTCCCTAGTTTTATCATTTTTATTCATTTATTTTCAATAAAAGAGCTAACTAATTTGTGTATCATTTACACCAATAACATAGTTACTGAAGAACCCATTTTGATTCATCACTTTGCTGCTTGACAATTCAGTATAGGCATTTTAATCCTGGTATGAAAAAAATGCATAGTTCTGCGCAGAATACAGAGAAATATAAAAACAATGAGTGGCTTTGAAATTTATTTGAAATAAAAATTTGATTACCAGAAATTTAAAACAGAATTCTACAAATACACATATCACATAAAGTAACTGAATGAACAAAAGTTTCCATGAGAGATTTTAAATTCATGTACAAAAACCTCTAAATTTATTTAGAGTTTAGGAATATCACAGATAGTTTATTCGAGAAAATAAAAAAGGTAAAGCCATTTTTTTGAAAAAAATTTAGCTCTAGTTAGCTCACAGTAATTTCCACACAGCGTTTATTTTTAGATAGTTCAATCATAAATGGACTGATCACTACAATACCTCAAAATGATGTGACATTGCAAAAGAATTGGAGTATCACAGCAAATTTGCACTTCATTGCAATTATATAATATAATCTGAAGTATATATAAACCAGCCGAGTTGTGTGCCTGTCCCCAAATCATGTGTCCCCAAAAGTTGTGTGCCAACATCAATTAATTCTTCATGGATGAGTGTAAAATAAAAGTCTCATACGCTTCCTGGGGAGGCATGGATAAAGGTTTTCCTACCCTCTCAATGGTCGGCCGATTTTCTGTAAAAGGATCATTTTGACGGCGTTTTAATTTCTGAACTATTCCACCTAAAAATTTGAAATTGGTTTCATTTCAAACGTCAATTCCCCGCTTCCTGCCCCCCACAAGGGCGTAAAAAATTTTTTAATTACCTAAAAATGTTGTACTTGTCACGAGCATTAATTTGGTACTAATTTCAAGATTTTACGTTTTATAGTTCAGAAATTACCCTTTTGTCAGGGTAATTCGGGAAGGGTCTTAGATGGGTTCTCAAAAACGGCGCACTGGTCTGTTCTCGGTGAAATTGAAGAGAACTGAAAATATACAAGGATTAACAAATAACGATAACGATGGGGTTAAAATCAGAACTAATAACCTAGTATAGATTTAAAATGTTCAAAATTTCATAAATAAAGTTTTGAATAGCTTTATTAGGTTTTTGTAATATAGCGGGAAATGTAAGTTCTAGATAGACATACCAAAAGTTGGCAACGCTCGTGACAGCAACAATCGCAGCCAGTCTCCTATTGGTCTCAGGCCCAACAATGTTGGGCCTGATTAACTTGGTCTTGGTGTCGACGAACGACCTCTCCCCCCTTCGGTTGGCCCTTGTTGGACACCGGGCCCGTTTTCTCAACGGTGGTAGCAGGAGTCCATTTTGAGGAACCCGGCGTGTATTGACGGACCATCACAGGTGACTCCGGTGGAATGTCAATCGCGCGAGACCCTGGGTGGTATCTTTTCTGAACGTCCTGGCATTGAGCGACTTTGGGCGCGATTGCTTCTGACGGCCAAAGTAGATCAAGATGTTGGCTGAGTGTGTGTATATAAATTACCTAATGTGGCTAAGTACGTACCTAACCTAATTATTTCTTACTACTATTACTTAACTCTATTCTGTTCTTTTCTATATATTCCCACCTATCTCCACTCTACTCTTGCTGGCCACATGTCTGGTAACTGAGTATTTAAGTTGTAAGGTATCTAAGAGGTGAGTGAATTATTTACCTTATGTGATGTCACTGCTTTGCTATTGATGTGCTATGTGTGTACTATGTCTATGTTGATCTAATCTTGGGGGTTGGTGATAACTTAACCCTTCGGTGAAGCCTACTGTGGAATTGCTATATTCTGTAGGCTAGGTTAACCTTACTAACAATATCTTGGATATGAGAGATATAACAGTTTTCTTAAAGCGTTACTGCAGAAATAGAAAGTTAGTATCTAGTTCTTAGTTGTAAAAGACCCCTCCTAGAGAGGGAAGGGGTCTTTCACCCCCCTCTCAGGGAGGAGGGAATTCTGTGGGTGTTTTAGGAGGCTAGAAATAAACGTTAGCTTCAAATTATCGCGCCCTCGTAGGAGGCAGGCGGCGAGGTCGACCGATAAGTCTCATTTTGCGCTGACTCTAATTTCTAAACTATTATTACACCAACAAACTTCAAATAGAACGAGTCATTGACGAAATTATAATTTCTTCATCTTCCGAGACGAGTTGATCGTGTGTCCTTTTGATATCTGCTGCTCGTTCTCCGAAGCCTGTCGTAGTAACTGTTTAAAATCCAGTTTTCTTTCTGTGTAGTGAGTAGGCTGTATTTTCAGCCCCAACATATAGACCAACAGTAAAAAATCAGCTGGACGTAATAGTGAGGCTAAAATTTGGGACTTACATAGTGCCTTTATTAAAAAGTTGATTCAGTTGCAACTGTCTGTCTATGACTCCTCATATCATGTTTGGTTAAAAATTACGCCAAATTTATTTAGGACCAGTATTATGTTAAATTTTACAATCTTTCTTGTTGGATATTAAAATATGCGTCGTTTTAATGCAGCACTGCTTTTGTGAGTAGGAGCTCCGGAAGGTGGTGTTTCGCGCCTCTTGCGAGCTCCGGAAAGTATTGTTACGCGCCTCTTGCCTGACTTCCAGGCACGGCATATTTTGAGAGTGAGTCTGCAGCCGACAGCCGCCCAGTACACTTAAGCCCTATTCACACTGGTCTACATTTTGTCCCAGGCTCACGTGTAGACGCCTCGTAAGGCGTTTCACATGAGCCATGAGCGTTTAAACTAGACATTGAGCGAACCACGAAGCGCGCGCTGCTCAAAACCAGTCAGTGTGTGGCCAGCTTCTATGTAATATGGATTGCTGTCGACAAACAAGCAAACATCGGCATCTACGGATGCTTTATTTCCAATTCAAGCTTGATACATATCACTTTGTACATTGGTTTTTCAAACGCCTTATAACTAACACCAGGACGCCATGACGCTTTCCCCCGGTCAAGACCGGTACCCATTTCAGACACCTGGGTAGAATGGGGTATTGTGCTTTGAAATTTTTCTTCTATACCCAACGGAGAAAATCGCCACCAGCGCCGGGACTCGAACCCTCGTTGCCCTCACGGAGGCAGGTCCTAAAGCCACACGGCTATGACGAGCACAAGCTAGTGTGAATATTGTTGCTGCATCGTAAGCTACTGTCATATAGTCTAACAAAGATAATATTATTATTAGTAGAAATGGTTGCCTATCCCACAGAACATAGCAATATAGTCAACCTCAATAGGCAAAGACAACACATCAATAGCAATAGTAATGACACAAGCAATATCACATGAGGTAAATAATTCACTCACCTCTTAGATACCTTACAACTCAATATACTCAACTACCAGACATGTGGCCAGCAAGAGTAAAGCGGAGATAGGTTGAAATACATAGAAAAGAGAAGAGTATAGTTAGTACTAGTAGTTAGAAATAATTAGAGTAGATACTTAGCCACATTAGGTAATTTAAATCCAACACACTCACCCAACATTTACTGTTGTTGGGCCTGAGACCAATAGAAGACTGGCTGCGATTGTTGCTGTCACGAGCGTTTGCCAACTTTTGGTCTGTCTAACTGGAACCTACATTTCCCGCTAAATTACACCCCTCCCTCCTTAATTAGAACCCCCCCCTTGTAACCCTACCCCCTTATTGTATCTAGTCGATCCTAAAGGTCCAATCTCACCATAGGCTTCCGAGCCCGGTTAGACCTGCGTGAGATACCAGCACTTGGAGGCTCGTGCATCATTGCCTCTTGGGTGGGAATCGAGTAGTCAGGTGTTTCTGGGTCAAGTTCATTAGTCGGAGGTGACGGGTATAGATTTTGAGCAGGTTGTGGAATTAACACGGTTTCCTCAGTCGGTTGTTCCATGGGTTCAGGGATGGCGTTGGAGCAGTTAATAACTTGGTCCTGGTGTCGACGAACGACCTCTCCCCCCTTCAGTTGGCACTTGTTGGACACCGGACCCGTTTTCTCAACGGTGGTAGCAGGAGTCCATTTTGAGGAACCCGGCGTGTATTGACGGACCATCACAGGTGACTCCGGTGGAATGTCAACCGCGCGAGACCCTGGGTGGTATCTTTTCTGAACGTCCTGGCATTGAGCGACTTTGGGCGCGATTGCTTCTGACGGCCAAAGTAGATCAAGACGAGAGCGAACTTGTCTGCCTAACATCAGCTCGGCGGGCGTAACACCTGTTGTCGTGTGGGGTGTTAGCCGATAGTTGAACAAAAACCTGTCTAGTGCTGGCGTAGGAGTTCCGTTGACTTTCGTATATTCTTCTTGAACGTTTGTAATATGCTCTCTGCTTGTCCATTAGTTGAAGGATGGTATGGTGCGCTTGTAATATGCCGCATACCACATGCCTTCACGAATTCTTGGAATTCAGCCGATGTGAAACACGTTGCGTTGTCCGAAACAATTGTTACCGGAAATCCAAACGTCGTGTGGGCTTTAGCCGGAAAATAAAGTCGCAAGCGCTACGGTAGCACGCCTACCAGCACTCGGACTCACCTTCCACGCAGTCGTCCGCCGGTTGGATCCGGCAGGGCCGCACCCACGCTAAAGTTGCTCCACTCTGTGTGCGTGTGCGAGTCTGTGTACGTGCATGGCTAGTCACCGTCACTAAGAACCACGCCCACTTCAACAGCTGCCACACATCGCTGCGTGACATAATTGTGATGAAACCATTTATTATGGTATAGCTTTGCCATAGAAGTATCATTTAATAATGTATTAAAATACTCTATGTTTCATTGTACACTTAAACGTCTCAAACATCTTAAACGACACATATTAAATGAGTTAGACCAAATAAGAGCACAGTTACTGCGATTCTACCGTGTCTTGAATGGAGCAACTTTGACGTGGGTGCTGCCGGGAAGCTAAGTCAGGCGAGTGAACGGGTGGGCAGTGCAGTCAGCAGCAAGGAAGGCGCCTCAGCCTCTTATCTTCCGTCCGTCCGGCCCTCGATGGAAGGGAAGAGTAGCGAAGCGAATGAAAAGCCACCGGCGCCCCAGAGTTGGTTGCAGGGGAGGTTCCGCCGGCGATGCAGAATGAAGGCTGTCTAGGCTTAGGTGTAGAAGTATTAAAGTTAATGGAACAAGGTTGCTGGTTGGTGGTTGGAGGCGATCTGACCTGCTATCGAGAAATTTAGCGACGTAAGTTTGGCTTGGCTGAAATGATGCATTCATTTTGTCGTATTCAGAGAAAGTAAACTACAGTTCAAACCAAAGACAAGCCACCGCTAGAGCTGGGTTGTAGAATTTGTTAAATTAACTGTAACTAAATTTAATTTTAAGTTCTGAAGTGCTACTTAAGGTTTTTAATTAATTTAATATAGTATTCAAATTAAGGTCATGAACAAGAAAAAAGCTTCAAGTTAATAAACGTTAAACGGAGACAGGAGATCCTGTAAATTTATTGTACAGGTGTAGAGAGCATGGTGGAACAAAGACTTCGGGTGCACACGCACCAAAAGACTCAAAGCGAGAGAGCAGGCGAGAGTGAAAGATGTCAGGCGAGATCTATCACACACCAAAAGACAGTCAGTTTGTCCCTGAATGTCATGGAGAGAGGTCTGTAACAGACACAAGCGGTACAAGCATGTGTTTGCAACGTTGAGTTTCATTCCAAATACATCCCATTGCTTTAAAACATGTAATTTGTCACTGTGCTTTAGATTTTTTGAGTTCCAAAGGCACAGTACAGCGTAAAATTCGGATATTAGGAGTTCAGTCTATGCTGGAGAAATTGAGCAGCACACCTCTCTCGTCGACATCTCACTACGCACTGCCAGAGGCTTCCCGCTGCAGCTCTCGAGCGTGAAACCATCTTGAAGTCGCTTTCTCGCTTCAGCCAATCTTCAGTCTTTCTCCCACGCTCGCTTGCTTGCGGTGTGTGCACTCCCATAGGAATCCATGTCCCATAGGAATCCATGTCCCATAGGAATCCATGTATCAATTCAAGCTCGCTTGCTTTCTTACTTCAAATCTTTTGGTATGCAGGCACGTGCCAACACACCAACCAGTAAAATTTACGGATGATGAACCTGTAAATTTTCTGATTGATAAACATGAGCTGCAAATGGAAGACAAAATCACTTGTGAAGAGATTGTAGGTTTTTTAAAAAAGGTGAAAAATGGAAAGGCATGTGGCGCCGACAATATCCCGTATGAGTTCTATAAATGCGGAAGAGAGAGTGTAGTCAGTATGTTGAAATGTTCATTTGATAAGATATGGAAGAGTGAAAGAGTACCGGATGACTGGATTCATTGGAACAATTAAGTGTAATGTAGTCCTATTGCATATGAGTGGACATAAGAGTATGAAAGAACTTAAAAATTACAGACCAATGGCACTAGCTGATACTGCATGTAAGATTTTTTGCGGTGTTTTAAATGAGAGACTGAAACATTTAGTTGAAGAATTAGGAGTCCTGGGAGAAGAACAGAATGATTTTAGGCAAGATAGACGTAAGGAGGATAATCTATTTGTAGTGAGTGAAATAATTGAGCGAATGAAGAAGGATAATAAGAAGGTATATTTAGCATTCCTGGATACTGAGAAAGCGTATGACAGAGTGGATGGGGTTATTCTGTGAGAAATTTTCAGAAAAGTTGGATTTAGGAGAAAGATAGTGAACATTGTACAAAGTCTGTATGAGAACACAAGTGCTATCTACAGGTTAGGAAATTTGGAAACAGGGCAAATGAAGAGTGTTAGAGGAGTGAGACAGGGATGTACTCTGTCTAACCTGTTGTTTGGATTGTACACAGAAGAATAGCAGTTTGACTGGGAATCACTGGGAATGAATGGCTTAGGACTGAAGTTGGTGAAGAGAGACTGAGTTGTTTGTTGTATGGGAGTGTCACGAGACATGTGTGGTCCTGCCCCCTCATTAATTTACATTAACAAGGAGACCGGGTTCTCGTAGATGAGGAATTGGCATACCTCCATGAAATCATAAAATACACAAAATGCAGGCAACCCAAAAATGCACGAATAATTGAATTAATGGAAAAGGTACGTTACATATACTAAAACAAGAACGGTACTCACCGATGTGAAGGAACCCACTTACACAAGCGCTGATCTGTGCGCACCTGTAACGTTGAAAGATGTTGCTTCCGACATTAGGTAGTTATAATATACACCACGGGAATTTCGCATAAGTTTATAATTACGGCAGTGAGTTATCCAACACGTTTAGGAAGCTAGCATACAATGGACACGTTAGGATACATTTGGCAATATCAACTCCTCAGGCTTATTACCCCTTGCTACGTACTAATCCCCACTAACAGAATTGGATGGCCGGCCAGCCCTCTTTACGTTAAGTACGCTTCTAGACACGATAGAAATAAAAACTATTTTATTATTACGTTTCCGAAAGCACAAAACACGGTCATAGATTCAAATCACATGTGCACTCTCAAGTACAGCTTCAGTTCAGATTCCCTGAGTTATTCACAGTTCAGTAAAGTATCTTTTGATGACTGTATGACAGCGTATCGTAAATTTTCTTCAAGTTTAAATGGAACACGAATCGATGAATTTCTATGGAGAACTGCCAAGAAAAGAAAAAAGAAGAAGAAGAAGAACGTCCTCCCGCCCAATCGACGTTTTACTCTTTATTTCTCTGATTAAATGTCTCGACCCCGTAGGTCGTGTGTGAGACTTCTCTTCTCTTGTCGGAAGACTCGCCAAAAACTCCCTAACTCTTTATTCTTTTGCGCTGCCTGTCCCGATCTTGAGGGCTGCCCTCTACATAAGTGCACGCCCACAATTTCTCTCTGATTGGCGGTCCTGGCGCTGGTCCGTCTCTCATTCACTGTTAAACTTCTTTCAAGAGTCACCGTCGCCCAGAAAATTGTTGCTATGGTTACGCTAGCCTTTCGAGCGTCTCAAGTGTCGGTGATTTATGACTCTCGACTCTCGCGGTTGGTGTTCGTCTACTCTGCCCACAGCGTAGGCCCCTCATACAAGCCTCTTCCAAATTGTGACTGCCTCAGAGTATTATTAAGACGTGGGTAAGGTTCAGAAAGTCCACGGTTGATACAAAACATGTCTTAAGCAGCCATATGTAGTACATAAAATTACCTGTTGGGAGAAAGGTATAGTTAGCACAAAAACAATACAAAAAAACAGTTTTTAAAATTTAAAATCTAAAGGTGATGCAGAGTGCAATTCAGAAAATAGGACGCAAAAGTTTGGTCAGAACTGCATCACCGGCACAGGCAAACATATCTCAGAGAACACGGGTATTATTCCTGCGGCTCAGGCAACACATAAATAACAGGCGAGTCTTCGCACAATTGTCATAATTGCATCTCAACGGCACACTCAGATACTAGCCGCCAACCTAACGTGACACCTATAAAATATTAATATCAGGCAGTACTCTAGACACATGAACGATCAGGTAGATGCTGAATTGAAGGTACACGACAATTTCCATTAACAACGCTTTGACAACATGACCAGTCACGAAGGTCTAGTAATTTCAACTGCACCCTCTGGACATAATTACAACACATACGTTTACAAAGGTGGTCAATAACTGAATGAGTAGACACATCAGTAAAAATAAATTACCTAATGGGAATGAACACAGTCTTGTAGGACACGTATAATCAGCTAGGCAATCTAATATAGCTCTCAGTCAAGCCAATATCACTACCTCAAAAATGGGCAAAAACTCACACTCTAGATACTGGCTTTCAGCAAGTCTAGAGAGTAATTATATGATTCCAGAGCTCACAAACCATAGCTTTTATCCATTAATTCATAAAGCATGATAACAAGTATTTATACAACGCTGTGTGCATAGATCAAAGTAAGGCAAATCAATCTAATCCAAAAATGCATGAGTAGGCACGAGAACACCACAACAAAGATCAAAGGCCGACTTCACAATTAGAACAATGTGTGCTAAGTTATCTTGCTGTACTAAAAATCTTAAAAGGTGTTTCAAGAAACATTCTCAAGTACTTGAAAGTATGCTTCAATTCATACAAGAATCTTCAAACCTAACCTTGAACAACACAGATCAAAAACAGACTTGACAATTAAAACAATGTGTACAAAACTATTAGCCAGAGAGCTATGTGATCTTGACACAATGAATGAAGAATCATCAAGTATGTAGAATTTGCATGTGCAACACAGAGAAGCTGTGGCCGCATAAATTCCAACACAACATCATTTGAAGTCTTCCAGCTTTCCTAGGTCTATTCACTAGCTGGAGATAATAAAGAATAAATCCCACAATCACAATGGTACAATTTAGCCTATATCACGTAATAATCAACACACTTACATTTCCTTCTCCTGTCTACACACTTTACTTCACAAAACTGGCGGCCTCTAGCTGCTCCGCCCGCAAAGGTTATATACCTAACGTCCGGAAGTGAGCATTTCCGGAAAACGGGCGGGCTTGCGGGATGGTNCTCGCACCATACATATAAACATGTTGAACCAAAACATTCAGGCATACCACATGTTGAAGCGACCCGTCTGTACTGTTGGAAAACTTAATCTTTTATTTGCGCTAAGATGCTAACGAAGCTTACTAAAAATATGCAAAAACACAAAAAAAACACAAATAAGTTAAAAATGCCCAAAATTAAGTGTTTCTTAACACAAAATTGAATGTTTCTTAACTGGAGTGCAAGGAGTAGTGCGCTTAGACTGAGAGTATCACGGGTGTTGGTGTGCTGGTGACGGACATCTTAAAGTGCAAAAAAGTGATTGACAGAGAAATTTTCAAACTTTTTGCATATGAATTTCTATAAGAAGCTGAAATAGTTGCTTGAGATAAATGAGCAAAGGTGAAAAAAACGAAAGGCTTGACAGCCTCTCGGCCAGCAAAAACAAATAGCCAACCGGTTCCTAGCAGCCTCCACAAAAAGGAGGGAGGCAAGGCTCAATCTCACTTGGATATACCAAACTCGGCACCAGCTTCTTCAGAGTCTCAACAGAAGCAAAAGCGTACTTCTCCTCCTCCGAGTTCCTCTTCAAAAAGAGGATTAGCAAATGCAAAAATTCAACCCAGAAATAGGCAAGATAGCAACGATAGCCTAATCTCAATAGACTCCTCTCCACCAGGTATTCTATCAGAGGCAGAAGAACCTGGAATAAACCAGGTTAAAATTAAGGAGGGTGCACCAAGTGGCCCAACGCAGGAACAGATGGGACAAAGCAGGGGAAATACCCAAGAACCTCATTTTGCCTAAATGAACTTGTCTGACCCTGCCTTCCTGGAAAATATCCCAAACTCGAGCAAGACTGCCCACATAAAATGCCTGGAACCAAACAAGAAACTATCCCAAATAAACCCTTTTAAGCTAGCCAAGGCTATTGATCTGATGTGGGTTGAGGTGGAGGGGGTGCAGCACCTAAAGTCAGGAGCTCAATTCATTACTTGCAAGATTCAAACTCAGCTGTTCTCTCTACTTTCTGCCAAAACAATTAGAGTTGACCCATTAAATGAAATTCCCATTCAGGAATCCATTGCTCTAAATTCTCAATCAGTACAAGGAAAACTGTATGCTCCAGAGCTAAATGGGGAACCCATGAGGGAATTGCTTGAATGCCTAAAGGAACAGGAAGTGATTGCCATTAGAAAACTCTTTAAATATCCAGAACGCGCCCATGTCCCTCGCTTTGTAGTCACCTTCTTTGGACTAACTAGACCTCCCTTCCTGAAAATTGGATACAGTCGTTATAAAATTGATCCATACATTCCAAACCCACTCCGCTGTTATAGATGCTGCCGCTGGGGGCATGGTTCAGCTTTTTGCCACAGCGCACAACGCTGCAGCCGATGTGGCCAAAAAGGACACAGTGGTCTGGTCTGCAAAGAACCAGAAAGCTACATCAACTGCAACGGACAGCATGACGCTTTATCCAAAACTGCCCAGTGTTCATCAAGGAAGTGCAGATCTGCCAAATCTCTGTGGAACAAAATATATCATTTATTGCAGCAAGAAAGCAAATTGAAAAGTATCACTCTGATCATATGCAATCAAAATCAACAAGAAATTCTGAACCAAAAGCAGCTTCTTCTTATCAACTTAGGCAAACAACCTATGACTTTCCCCCTCTCCCAACGCCACAAATCCAAGCCCATAACGGAAAACCAGCTGCAAATAGTGTGGTGGATGGTAGTGTGCATTCCTCTCTCTCACAACAGGAAATGGTGGGAAGGTCTTACTCATCTATGTGTATCACTCCAGGACAAATATCTTCAAAGCACCATAAAAATAATACTGCTTACTCTCAAATTACCATGAATGAAGATTTTGATCCTACTCTGCCTCCCCTTCCCTCACTAACCCCTTGCCCAATCCCACATTCTCCAACACAGGAACAAACTAAAACATCCCCAAATAAAAGACAAACTGCAAAACAACAAACTCTACTCTCCTCTCCATCTGAAATGTTGAAATCTTTATTGTAGCACCTTGAATGTATATGTGTATTATAATAATGTTAGTGTTCTGATGTTAGAATCTGTTTAAATAAGTACTCTGCTCTGAGAACTGAGCTCATGGTTCTCATGTTTTGCTGGAGCCCACTCCACTGCTATCCTTGGTGATGTAAACTTACTATGTCCTGCTGTGTGTTACTGAAAATACATTATGTGCAAGAGTCTTGATCACTTACCCTAACCTAATTTAACATGAAATCCTCGCATGGATTTTATCTCTCATTCCGCTGGTTATCAAACTAATCCTCTTCACCACTCTAAGGGAAAAAATTGAATCCATCGTAGAAATAGGTTCTCTCCTGCAAGTGAACTCCACTGTATAATCTCTCCTCTTTCAACTGGGCTACACCTCTATCTCCTCATGAACTGCAAAATAATAAAAAATATGAACTGCAAAATAATTCAGTGGAAAATCCAAAGTTTTAACAAAAACCGGCCTTTTCTCCAGTTGGCAGTAGAGTAACTTCCCCCATCTATTATGTGCCTCCAGGAAACGAGGATGCCTCCTTCTTCTCCTCTTGCCTTGGGTAGACGGACAGCATCAGCCAGACCTGATAGACCTTGTGACGGCGGAGGAGGTACAGCAATTTTTTCCTTTGTGCATGTCCCAAGGAAAATCATAGATCTGCAGACATCTCTGGAAGCTTGTGCAGTTAAATATGCATTCAAAGACAGCTATCTAACAGTGTGCTGTATTTATTTACCTGCTGCTCTAG
Organism: Platorchestia sp. MABIK; assembly: GCA_014220935.1. Classification (NCBI taxonomy): domain Eukaryota; kingdom Metazoa; phylum Arthropoda; class Malacostraca; order Amphipoda; family Talitridae; genus Platorchestia; species Platorchestia sp. MABIK. The sequence continues at coordinate 807 of JACJUY010014333.1, read as the reverse complement.
ATGTAAGTGTAATATAGCGGGAAGTGTAAGTTCCAGTTAGACATACCAAAAGTTGGCAACGCTCGTGAGAGCAACAATCGCAGCCAGTCTCCTATTGGTCGCAGTTCCAACAACAGTACATGTTGGCTGTGAGTGTGTATATAAATTACCTAATGTGGCTAAGTATCTAACCTTCTAATTTCTAACTAATATACTTAACTCTACTCTACTCTTTTCTACATATTCCCACCTATCTCCACTCTACTCTTGCTGGCCACATTTCTGGTAATTGAGATTTAAGTTGTAAGGCATCTAAGAGGTGAGTGAACTATTGCTATTGATGAACTATTGCTATTGATGAACTATTGCTATTGATGTGCTATTGCCACTGATGTACTACTATGTCTATGTTGATCTAATCTTGGATAGAAAACATAATATTGGCGACGAGGTGTTGGTAGAACTACTGGGAGTGACTAAGTAGTAGTGACTAGTGAGGGAACATAGAATTTGCCTAGTGAATTTTTGTTTTGATTGTTTCTGCTCACTGGTGTTGCACCACCTAAGAAAATTCAATTATGCCTTTGATAGGATCAGTGGGAGAGTCTAATCCTTTAGAAGAAGAGTTTGTGGACTATGAGGTTAGGTTGCACTGCTACTTCTTAATTAACAAAATAGGGGATATTGAGAAAGCCCCCTCACTAATTTCTCTAGTGTGTCCAAGAATTGCTAGACTCATCAAGGACCTTGTGTCTCCTAAAAGTACCTTAGAAGCTACTTATGCTGAGATGGTTGAAGCGTTAAGACGGCATTTTAAGCCCACACGCA
>JACJUY010014330.1:0-17828 GCA_014220935.1 Platorchestia sp. MABIK | reverse complement strand
AATGGAGTGGGGGAATGGAGTGGGGGAATGGAGTGGGGGAATGGAGTGGGGGAATGGAGTGGGGGAATCGAGAGGGGGAATCGAGTGGGGGAGTTAAGTGAAAGGAATCGACTAAGGGAATGGTCTGACTATTATTGAATGATTGATATGTTATGACCGGCATAGACTGAAAGTTCAATAAACAAAAGTTTGTGAGATTTTGACTCTATTTGTCAACATAATTCATTTGCACACAACTTATAGAAATTTGTATTTTCATTTCCAAGTTGATAAAGACTTCTCACTTGAAAGTTTTTTCAATATATTCAGTAGAATTTCTTTAAAACTTAGTTATTGGATAAAATCTAAATTTTAATCTTCAATCAATCGTTAGAAAAAATATCAGTCGTAGTGAATTGTTCGGATGTTTCTTACATTTAAAATCCGACTCAGGGAGAAAAAACATTATAAAGTAAACTTGTGACGTTAAAAACGAGCGTAGTTATCATGCACGAACATTGTCAGACAAGCTAATAACAAATATAATCACGGTACGGTCAAGGAAACTAAATCGTTGAGCTAGTTTTTTTCAATACCTTCATGAGAACCTAAATATGATTCTTCAACTCGTGTTGGAAATTTCTCATAGTGGATCTAGTAAATTTTATTTGCACAATATCACACAATTTCACGCTTGCGTGATTGCTGCAAGATTGAGGATCAGCAATATCAACGCTGTTTTAATGCGGGCTTCAATATTCATATCATCCTCTATGTCGCAAATGCGTCTCCTAACTCGCTAGTATGAACGGTAGACGAAAATTTTAAATAGCAAAGCTACCGACATGGGTGTTCACTTGCTTTCTCGTGCGCAGTTCAGTTTAGTTTACAAAAAATGTTCAATTTTGTTAACGTGGAACTCGGGTTGCTTTAAGTGTAGCGTAACTCGGCCAAAGTATCATATAATCCATCGACGCAAACATCAAATTTGTCTCCGCAAAAGGAAAACTCTCTCCAGAAAAATTTGGCGACAGATAGATTTGCGAGTGCACGAAAGTGAAGTGCAATTTTTCGAAACCGAAAATCGACCTTGCGCTTAAAAATAGTCTCTATTAAATTGTTTATCAAAATCTCGAGACTTGGAAGTATCCGGGAGAGTTGGTTAAGACTGATGCTGGGAGCTGCTTTCTCGAAGCTGAAACAATGCAAAGAGGAGCATTTCCGGCGTCTGAGCTGATGTACTGCGGCGCTCAAGGATCTCACGTACGTGCTCTGTTGCTCCAGATCCTTGATCGACACGATGAAATCAAACTTAAACCCTGACGCGCTAACGGCTTGTCAAGCGGATATGAAGAAAGAAATCCAAAAGAAACACCGAAAGGAATTTAGAACTTCGCATTGTGTATGATTTCGGACGAAATCATTCGATCGTTGACTGTAAATGTTTTTGTTCTCACACAGATATATTCAGCAACAAGAAACTTCATGACTTAAATTCGTGCGAGATGATTTGGGGAAACAAATTTTTACATAAATCGTTTCACGGTTTCGAGATCCTTATTCGATGGAGCAAAGAATTTTCTGAACAATTCTAATCTTTGAGAACTAAGCAATGGTAAACTATGCCAGAATACAACGCTGGACACTTACCATCTGAAAATTAGTCCTCTGTACAGCTTACAATGAGCATATTGATTGCATACTTTTCACTTGGCTCATGAAAGTGTAGTGTGAAATAAAAATCACCATTTGACAACTGCTTTGAATCATTTAGAGTTCTACATAACATGTCTTTCACTAAGATTCATCTTCTAGAGTGAAGCTTAGCCGAGATAATGTACGTAATTAAACAGAGCAACCATCAGTTTTTAGAAGGAATCAAAATTAGATTGTGGTCTGAAAACCCAATTCATGAAAAAATTTCTAAAATTTTCATTCTCGGTGAACTTAAGGACTGTAATTGACACTGAATGATATACTTAATGATAAATAATAAGTAGTTTTAAGCTATGATCAGCTGTAGCAATGAAAATAAATTTACTGCGAAGATAGACAAGATGTACATATAATGAATAAGCCCACCGGTCTAGATTCCAGCGATTGAAATCGATCTACTCAAACACAGTCACATCACCTGACAGAGGTAAAGTTACCCCGCCTTGAGCGTATATCTTATACTCAACCCATAAAATTTCAGTTTTGAAGAGGAGAGTTGTGAACTGTTGTCATCGTTTCTTTGATAATCTAATCTATTCATTTGTGCGCTAGATCGCGACCAGACATGAATGTTCAAACTTGGTTTCAATCAATCGATTACTCACTTCATTCTCTGGCCTCGTTGTGAAATGGAAAGTATTTAAACCAGAAGTATTTCTTCTGGTCTTGATTCGAACTCACAAATGTCAGTTCCAACATTTTACTGCGTTGCAAAAGCTGTTTCTTCCAAATGATTTTGTAAGCTACGAAACAAATGATAGTCTAAAGAAGTATGGTCCGAAGAATTAGGTGGATGAGGAATTTTCTCCCAACCAAGTTCTTCGATCTTTTGTGACGTCTTGGTGTGTGGGGTCGTCAAACTCAACTAGACGTCCGGTTCGATCTTCATCTTCAAGGGTGAAATCTTCACTTCTGGATCTCGCAAATCATCAACTGCAAGTTCTTTCATATACACATTCCTCTCCATAAATGAAGTGAATGTTTCTAGCCGCTTTGGCTGCTGAGTTTCTCGTGGGATTTGAGGGTCTTCTTTGTGAAAACCATCGCAGACGCCGCCAAGCATTAGTGTTGTGCATGGTGATACTTCAACAACTGCCCCTGGAGAGAAGTCCATGAAGATGAAGAAGCTAAAAACTTTCTTTTGTCGTGATATCCAAAAATAAAACGAAGAATGGTATTTTTTTTATTTCTCGTATTTTTCCCATCAGGGTCAATATTCATTTCGTTTAAAGGATTATGCGAGACTTGCGGCCGAATGTTCATTTGCACTCAGTTTCTCAGGTCGCAAGAATAAAAGATTTCATCAGCAGATTTTAAGAAGTTACGAGCTCTAGGTGATGCGATTCCAATAATTTTCCAGTAAACTGGCGGTATAATAAACTTTGTGTAAATGTATCGTTATGCATAGAGAAGTAATAACTTCGCTTCCTTGTGCATCTCGGTAGCAAGTACAAGTGTAGAATAAGCTAGCTCAGGCTACTTAAGAGCTGGACTAGGTGTTGCATGCAAAGCCATGCAAGTCTAAGCGCGAAGAAATCAGAGGTCTTCGAAACGGAACAATTACACGCTAATTTGAGGCAACCACATGGACTAAATACGTCCTTGCTAAGGAGTGCTAACGTTCAAGAGATATCTGATTCAGCCAAAAGCTGGATTTTTAAGCAATTCACCTCATCGTAGTTGCATACCCGGAGGAGTAAGTTCTTTTAAGAACACTCATGCAGAGATGAAATCCTTGCAGTGCTGCCTTCATGCTAACATCTTATTTGAAAAATTTCTTTAAAAAATACTTTGGCTTAACTTTGTTAAGCCAAATCACTTAGCAGAACTTACGAAGCCTGCTAAGCCTGCAGCGTAAATTATTTGAAAATCCGGGAGGTGCTCGGAGATCCGCTCCGCGTTTCCAGGGTATTCACCGCCCGTCGTCTGGCCTACAGCACGCTTTGTGTTCAGCATTTCCCGGCTATTTACCGCGCGGAAGTTCACTGAAAATTCCTGGGTATTTTAGTACGACTCCGTCAAATTTGCTGATCAACAGCTGACTCATGAGAAAGGCTAAGTCTTGCAATACCCTGCGTATTTAGTGTTGTACTCGTACATAACGCCTAATATTTTGTTACCGCAATAAGAGTGAGCACAGCACTCAATTGTCGAATATTTTTAGTATTGGTGTAGTTTTACGTCTATAGTTCAGCTGCAATGCCTGCGCCACTCAACAAATATTACAATTTAACGAGTTTAAAAACGATGTTTTCCAGCTCAATTATCTGTCAGACGCATTTTTGAACTCTGGGGTTATCTAACTGGACATGTTAGCATGACAGTAATCTCCTGCTCATGAATCTTATCCTGCAGGAAAACTGTTTATGCCATGGAGACGGACGCCCGTTTGTATAGTCTAGTGCTAAGTGTGCTTAATATAACAGTTCTAATCGATCAGAAACTCAGTCAATCGTGGCTCGTTATGCAAGCCATGCATGTTCAAGAGTCACTCGCCAGATAGGAAACAACTTCAACTGAAGGCAATAAAACAACCAACAGTGAAGAAAAGCAGGCAAACAAAAGACTTAATTAGTTTCACTATTATTTAAAATCAGTGTCTGTATCTAAATATCCATCAACTACGGAAAGGCTGTTCAGAGTAATATTTGTAGGCAAATTAAGTTTCAATCGTTCGAGTTCCGAAAATTTCTTGTACATAATCCTCCAATGAATTATACAATAACGAGAAGGTCAGTACCGGGAATACAAGTCAGATTCGTCATCACGTACACCGCACCTTTACAAGTCGGCCAGGTTGAATAAATTCAACGCTGTCCGAGGTGAAAACCTTTAATAATGTAGATCGATACCACCGATGAACACCATGACTTGGAGCCTGAAGCAACAATGACGTAGTGAAGCATGATTAATGGCGACACACCTCATACTAAGTGCACAGAACAAGTCCGGGAGAGCTCGGTGAGCAGAAGGTAAATCCCCTGAACTTAACACGCAGCAAACCGTCGTGCTCAGCATCGCGTCCTGCAAAGTCAGTTTAGGGGGATCAGAATCAGGCGATTCTATTTAAGCTTGGTTGCACAAAGGGCTGGAAAGCCCATCGTTTTTCCGGAAGCACGGGTAGATGCCGAACAAGATCGGGGAAACTGTTCTTGAAATAAAAATGCAGCAGGATTTGTTTTCAAGGTTTAATTAGTTTATTTTAGAATGGAAGAAATGGAAGCCCACACCCTCGAAGAACGTGTATTGTGAAGCACAGCGTGTGGTCGTGATGCTTTCTGGCTTCTGAGACTTGGGCCACACGAATTCACTTGATACTTTTGGTAATTCTTTGTAGAAGTTGGCGCACTTCAAGGATAACAGGAGGATTAGGAGTTAAGAGGGCGTATTTGCTCTTATCACGACCATGATTATTTGACAATAAAACATGTATGTACAAATGCTGTCCTACCACAGGCTCTCAAACTTAACAAGAATCAATTAATTATTCAGTTACTTGGGACTGCGCAGTTTTCTAGTGTTTGATGAAACGGTGGTGTGGATACTTGGTGGTGGAAAACTCAATGATGAGAAATTCAACAATGGAAAATTTTTTGTACATATGCTGTGAGTAATTTTATTAATTTTAATTGCACGTTACTTATACCATCTACGTATCACAGAATAAAAATTGAAAAAAATAAAGTAAGAAAACTGAAACAAAGGAAGAAAAAACTGAAGGAAATCATCGCCGTTTATTAGCATGAGTTATAATACAAAGTAAGCTGGCTTTTGTATTAACCATCTGATCTGCACATGGAATAAGGTGACTGAAGAAATTTTCGTGGACGCAATAAAAACTAAATGAAAAAATAGCAAGCAACTAGCGTTGCCATATCATCAATGAGTTATGGTAAGTGTCCATTATATTTAACTCGCAGCACGAGATAACAACTAAGGTATACAGACGAGAGTATACTCTTCTTGTTAAGTGAAAACGATCGCTTTTGGCGATGGCACACCAGGATTCTCCTCAATAAAGAAGCGCAGGAAAACAGAATTGTTGAGATGAATTTCAATTCAGCAAGACTTGCACCAGTGTTTTGCCGAAATATTACAGAGCGACTTGTTTTGATTTATTTGCTCCCATGGTACTCCGTTAGGACCAGATGGATAACAGCTTTTATGTATTTTAGCTCTCGTCGAATGAGTCGAACCTTAATGGGTTCTTTGATTTTTACTCCCGAGTATTAAGTCCTTCCTCTTTCTGATGTCAACACTGGTGGTAGTAATATTGTGTACATAGGTAAGCCACTCAGGGAGAAAGATTTAATTCAGTTACACGCTAGAATCTGTCATGTATGTAGTCCAGTGACTTGCGATATTCATAACATAAAAGAGAATTCCTGCACGATAACATTGGCAGTCTGCCTATCATTGATTTTCAAACACTTTTAAAATTTATCTTCTTTAGACGATTCATATTTAACTCCGACCTTAAAGAACACTTATTTGCTGACAACACCTTCTGTATATGAAGGCATTTTCAATATGTTACACTGCGATTAATTAAACGGATGGCCTCTGGACGCTAGAAAAGCTCACAGATGACGACCTATTTTCACGCCCCTACCATCATGTCGTCACGCTGCATCCCAGAAATTCACGCAAGACGAAACACTGAAGTTCTTCTCTTCGTGAACATTCAAATCAAATGAAGTTCTCTACAAATGCGGACTCTTATGTGCTGCGCAGTCGCCTCCCCGTAGGCAAACAAAGCAGCAAGGGACCCGCGCCGGCACCGCGCATGCGTGCTGCAGCTTACTTAAACAGGACGAGATCATTACCTGAAGGATGGCCTCGGAAACCCAGTAAAGAGCAGTGTTAGAACTCCATTTCGATCAATTAGGGCTAGAGAAATCACTCTAATGCCCTGAAAGACTCAATTCTGGAGCACTAGCGGGCAGGGCTCATTAACTGTCGCGTTGCAGTTTCCCTGAAATCCTAGCGAGATCGGGTAACTTGATCTTAAAATAAGGCTTGCATGACTAAAAAACACTTGTCATGCTTGTGTGATAGACTACGTTGCCCATTTTCACCGTGTTTTACATTGCGGTGAATTTCCAAACATAAAAATTGAAGAAACGAGCTAGATCAGTGAAATAAATTAATTCAAAATGATGTAATATGAATTTGGAAATAAATAAAAAACCGCTCGCTTTTGAAAATGACATCGAAACAGAACTCCAAAATATAAATAAGGAGATCTAAGTAATAACACTTTACCTGAAGTATGACATGGCATTGTATTCGAAATATAACATTTTATAAGTATAACTATACGGAGGATTTACCTTCCAGTTACTTGTTTACGAATTTGCGTACGTAACGAATTAAATAATTAATAAAACATAAAACTAAAGAATAAAAATCCTGCGTATGTAACGAATTACGAAGCGTTTAATCTTTACTTCAACGTGCGCGAGATTGAATTATTAGTTAGTTTAAGCCTCCCTATCCTCAACAAATGAGATCCAAAGAGAGGAAGGAAGAAGGCACCATTTAGTACGGAGTTAAGGGAACGTGGAATCTATGCAAAAAGGGCAAAGAAACAGTAAGATGAGAAAGAAGTTCACGAAACAAGATCAAAGTTGAAGAAGAAAGTAGTAGGTGTTGAAAAAACAGGACAGCAGTGAACCGAAACAAAGATGGTCCGTATCAAAACAAAAACCTATGTTATTTTAACAAAAGGAAAGCCTACCTAACCATTTGCTCGGGCCCTCACATTGCCCCCTGGGAGCGCTAATTCCCATAGATACAATAGCTGTATCCCCCTGAGGGGTACGTGTGCGAGATATTGCTTTGGCTTGAGCATCGCCTACCAATGTTCCAACCAGAAATTTCGGGCAATATTGGAACCTCACGAATGGAATTTGTGTGTTTCTCCAATTCCGAAATTCTAAACATTTATTCACATATTTCATCGAAATTTTTCAATGTGACATTTGCAGTTGACATCGATTTATTAGTGGGAAATTTCACAGCACAGAATAATTTTAAACGTACCTTACAACACACACACACACACACACACACACACACACACACAACAGTACCATGAGCCTCACAACACACACACAACAGTACCATGAGCCTCACAACACACACACAACAGTACCATGAGCCTCACAACACACATAAAAGTTATGTAAATCAGATAAAATACCTAGTGCAAGAACACATGATCTTTTCTACTTCAAGATGAGTACTTTACACTTCGTCACATTGCATACGGAACTGGTCAACATGAGCAAAAGTAATTGTTTACATGCCTAGCAGTGACCGTGTATCAGCATAAATACGGCGGCCGTCGCCCCAGCGCTCTCATGGCGTCACAGAACACTCGTCACTAATTTGGGCCCGTAGGAATAACGCAAATATTGAGGAGCGCGACCGTTCACTACAAAGGCTCTTTGTTATTTCACAGGTCCGCTTGGTCTAGAAAGGGACTTTGATGAACTTGCTGCGTCATCGTTTGTGAGGTGCAGTCCAAATTATGAAGAACATCGTGTCTCGTGATTAATGGAACTTCTTTGTCGATAAATGAGCGAGTTTCTTAGTCTCGTCGAGCTTTTATGAAGAGATTCGTGAACTGAGAGCATCTCGCTTCACTTTTTTTTGCTATCAAATCACACTCGATGTTCACCAACACCGTAAATGCGACTCAAAACAGTCCGGTCGAATGGTGTTTGTTAACTTTATTGCTCCTTCTAGAGCGCATTCAGGTCTCTGGTAAGGATTTCTATTGCACACGCACTTGCTTCATCAAAGCTTACAAGTGAAGGAACTTGAACTGGTGTGTACGACATGTACAGGTCAGCAATTCAACCACGATGAAGAACTAAATTAGTAAAAAACACACAGAGGCTACAATTCACTTCAGAGCCGAAGGTTTGTTGTGTTCGTCAGCGACAGGACCGCATCTTATCGAAGCTGAACGAGAACATTTCACTCTGGTTTGGAGTCGCTCACTTCAACCGGTGGTCTGATTGGGCTCTGCAGGTGAATAAAACATTAGAAAATATTTTCTTTTATCGTTTCCTTAACGTTATGCGGAAATATCCAGTAAAAATTTCGTAAATATCCACCATTTCTCTGGGTGACAACCACACGTGAGGAAGAAAATATCTTTCACTAATAAGAATTGATTATATGTTAGTTTAAGCCTCCCTAGCCGCTAAAAAAAAAGCATTTCGAAGAGAGGAAGGAGAAAGGCCCCACTTAGTATGGAGATAAGGGAATGCCGAATCTACGCAGAAGGAGAATGGAAACAGTAAATTGAGAAAGAAGTTCACGAAACGAGATAAAAGTCGAAGAAGAAAGTGGTAGGTGATGAAAAAAGGACTGCAGTAAACCGAAAAATGGCCGCTTTAACATACCAAAAAACATATTATTTCAACAAAAAGAAGACCTATCTAACTCTCAGCTCAGGGCCTCACATATTTTCCCCCTGGGAGTGCTAATTCCTATAGATACAATAGTTGTTTCCCCCTGATGGGTCACTAATGAGAAAAACTCGACGCTTTTGGTGCACAATAGAATCAAGTTATTCATTAGATGGGATACGTCGCAAGAGAGTGCAGTAGGAGCGAGCTGTGATAGGATTCGTTATAAGCACTTGTGCTTATAACGAATTTATGTAAGATACGCCACTAGAAGACTGGATGCTGGTTAACCTGATATCGAAGATGAGGTGAGGAGAAATAGCAGATTTTATGTATTTATTTAGTGTTTTTTGTCCTAATGCCTGCCAACAGACTTTAAGAAGAGATTCATTCCTTTTGTTAAACGGAGATTGATATTCGTCTTTAGAACATCAAAATTGTACGATTTTTGAGTTGATGCATCTACGGACAACAATCACGGTTGAACTTGAAGCACGTGGCCTAACCAACTGAATGTCAAGAACGTATTTCCTCCCTCGTTTCCTCTTTTCAGCAATTAAACTACCGTGTTTAAACCCAAGCTGCAAGTCCTGTGATACCGACAGTAAATTTTGTCGAGATCCAAGAAAGTAATTGGCTCCGTGATCTGAGTGAGCACTCCTTACTCTACTGCTCAGTAGCCAAGCTACGTTCACAGTTCGACTTTTTCCTGCCGAAATCCTAAGTTTAGGGTTTTAAGATCATAATTTGGTTAGATTAGGTTAGTTGAGTTCGTTTAACCCTTCAACGTCAACATTTTCCTACTCATATTACCGTTATTTTAACCACTATCCTCAGACTTACTCTGGCATCAGGTAGTGACCGACATTAGAAAGAGGAAGGAGCTGCCACTCGGCAGTGAACTCCAAAGAACACACAAGGGAACAAATTTATCAAGAAATACAAAATTTTGACGCTACTTTCAAAAGTGGACCGAAATGTCCACTTGAAAACAAGTTAAAAGTTGAAGGGTTAAGCCTTGCTATCAGCAACAAAGGCGTTCCAGAGTAAGGAAGAAGGCATATAATTGATTCTCATTAACGGGTTTCATCCATTTCTGCAAGGTTGGCAGAAGATAAATGATCTTTATGGTAAAAGTATACTAGAACAATCCAAAACATGAGGAATTCAACTATTAGAAAACCCCGCTCTGGCAGTGATGGGAGAGACCAAGCACCAAGAGACGATGGTACTCTGACCAACTCGGTGACTGTCTTACAATTAATTAGACGGCGCAGTACTGGACACTGACTACTCTAGTCTTATTTAATAAGAGTGCGCCGAGAGAGCCGATGGTGAAGGTCTTCTTGGAAACGAGTAATGAGGTACTCTGGCCAACACGTGCCGGACGGCGTAATGACAGAGTTCTGCTTGTAAGAATACCTCTTTGTTAAACCTATTTTGAATAAAGTTTATGGCAGGAAAAATCTCGTGAAATTAATAAAGCCAACGTTCAGTAATTGAACGCTGAAAAAAGCTCTCCTGTGAGAAAATAAAATATTTTTCTCGGGTTGACCTAGAACTCCTGAGCAGTGAAACTTGTGCTCTAATTATTAACATATGTGGACTGGTACAGATGATATACAGGCGATGTGTAAAATATTCCTAATTTTACCTACAACCATTACATCAAAATGTGTTTTCTGATTAGTACTGAAATTTAATTTTGCCTTTTCGCTACTAAACGATTAGGTCACGAAATGGAGCTAGAAATATAACTGAAACAGTTTTCTCGGTGATCTTAGGGTGAGGTATGAAGGCAGGATGATCCAGAGTTGTACGAGTGCGGCGAGATCTGATTTGTACATATTCTGGGGTATTTGATCCCATTGATGCATAATTCATGGTGAAATGTGTTCAATACGCAGAGGAACAATCGAAAGCGTTTATTGGTACCAACGAATCTTTGAAAATCTAGCAAAAACAAAAAATGTTCGTTGATTTTTAGTAGATGAGATGCTAAAATATTGATAAATATTTCATGATTAAATTTTGGATGAAAAGTTGGACCATGGATGGAAACGTCAAATGTCATTTTCATGTTAAGTATTCAAATTAATCTGACTTGCTCTAACCTTCACTTTTCGAGGCGAGATATGAAATCTCAAATGGTAGGTTGATACTCTAAGCTCCCAGAGTGAACGATGAATATCTAGTAGACTTTAATCGCAAAATAAAAAACTTTTCCTTCATCAAAATCATACTAGGCAGCGCGGATGTTTATTTTCAATGTACAATCAAGCTTATTTTCGAAGTGTCAATGATTTGATTTTTCAGAATTCTTTACTGACAAGGAGTGTCTACACTAGAAATTTATTTGTGGCCTGAGAGAATGGAACGGGACATTCATTTCACATGAGAACCGCTAGCTCTAACTGAAACGCTAGAAAGAACGCTCTTTAAGATAGCGGTTTGGTTACTGGTGACGAAAATATAAAAAGAAGGGAAGGAGGAAGAGGTTTTAAAGAATAAGTCGCAATAACACATCTATATTTGATAAAACTTGTATTGAAGCAGTTAAAATTGTAGGTCAATATGACTATATATTTTTCGAAAAGAATTATGTGTCCTCGATTAAAATAAAGTTCAAAGAGGAAAATAGTGAGTTCACTATTCCTGACAATGGGCTAGTCGAAGTTAGTGCAAAATTTGCATTATGCGCATCTCGTTGGGGAAAAAAATTCGCTCTCTCAAAAGTTGAAAACAAGTAGGGTCACCACTTCTTAGAAAAACAAGATTAGATTAGATGTTAGATTAATTCTCCCTAACCGTAACAAATGCGTTCCAACTAGAAGAAAAATGAAGTCACAATTTAGTTTTAGAATGGACTCAAGGAAACGCGGAATCGATGCACAAGGTGCATAGAAATATTGAGTTGAGAATGAAGTTCACAAAACAAGGTTAAAAGTTGATGAAAAAAGGGGTAGTTGCTGAAAAACAGGACAGTAGTAACCGGAAAAAAGATTATCATTATTATTAAATCAAGCAGAGCAACCCCAACGCGACGGATCGGGGATCCATAGATTTCACATAGGAAACCCCGCCAGCATCAACTCCACGAACAGTGAAACAAAAACAAAGAACAAAGAAAAGAACTNCAGAGGAAGAAGAAAGGCACAGAAGCCTCTCCGCACCAACTGAGGGTCCTGATAAATTCCACCAATTATTACCCTCAGGATCCCCAGCCTTTTGGAGACCTGTGAGACTACCCTCCGCACATGAGCCTCAAATGAGAGCCTCCCGTCAAACCGCACACCAAGGAAATCAAGTTCAGGGTAAACTTCAATAAGATGGTCCCTAACATAACAAAAAACATTATATTTCAACGTAAAAAAATCCTTCCTAACTCTCAACTCGGTCTTTTTAGCAAAATACGAATAAGGTTACTTCGGTAAAACAACAATCACGAAATAATCCTACTACCTTTTCAAAAAAACAACCCTGTTAACTCGAGGTAATAGCACATTTAAGGATAAATTCATAATTAGCTGAATGCCCTTTACTTTGAAATGTACGTGTACGTTTCTAGTTAGAACAGAGAGCTAAGCATCTATGCAATCGGCGAGGGTACAACGAGCGAACGATGTTTATGGAGAAGACGGAAAGAGAGTTTGACACACAGTGTGTTGGGAAGAGAAGAGGTGAAACGGAAAAGGATAGATAGGGAACTGATAAAGATGCTCTTCTTGCAAACCTTGGGCATTTTATGCTATAACTTTAAACTGGTTCACATTTCTTAAACAATTTTCTGCGTGAATTGAGCAAATATTAATTTAAATAAAACTAGTTCACTTCTCAGATAACAAACACTGGTGTCATCTTTGCCCCAAAAAACTTACCATTAGCAGCAAGAAGTAGCTGCTATTTCATTGAATTTTATTCGCCTATTAGTGGATAGTGGCGCATCATGCTAGCTTTAGTCACGGCAAAAAATTGAATTACCTTGATGTACGTAAGAATTATTTATCAAATTTCCGTTATTTTAGTAGTGCTGTTCTTCACACACCCTCCTGCGCAGAACCAGATAAAGCATCGATTTTTAGTACTAAAAAAATTTTCCTCAATCCCAGTCGATCATATTACCGTTATCACAACCACTTTCATTAAACAAGCACCAGTATCATATAGTCACCGACATCACAACGAGGAATTGACTGCCACTCGACAATGAAATTCGAAGACCACATTAGGCCATAAATTTCACAAGGGACAAAATGTATTAGAGCTGTTTATGAAAGGGGATTTTGAAATCCACTTTAAGGCAGAAGCTGCTATGTGGAAGTAAATTTGTCCTTTATAGTTCAACACAAATGGATAAAATAGTGAGATTAAATTATAATTCAGTGTTGGAAGGTAGGGCTCGGCGCGATGCCCCGATCACACAACTGACATGCCCTACTTGGGCATCCAGTCTCGAAGAAGGCTCGGCGATAACATGACCTTCGAACGTAAAAAAAATATTAGAAGTCGCAGTTGAAGGCTTGGGCTGATTTATAGACGTCGGTTATTGCAGAAGACATGCCTCAATAATTGGGTCAGTGATGAATTTCCAAGCGTTTATAAGGTTTGAACGAATTGAAAAAGCTTTAGGCGAAAATCTACAGTCCCAATCTTGGCGTGTCACCAAATTACCCACTGTCCTCGAAATACAAATAAGAAGAAATAGCTACAGGTACACAGAATGATTGGTTGTTTTCAGTAAGGGTTTCCCGCAGGAAGATTCGCAAATAGATGGAGTTATAGACTGGGGTTTGAAGATGGAGACGAGCGTCACTTTCAGTACGACGCTGTCAATCTCTTCCTCTAGATATTGATCATTGTGAAGCATGAATTACTGGAGCATTTTTTTTAAGTTATTAACGAAAAACTTGTGAACACGTACGGAACCGAGTAATCAGAGAACCTATCTTGGTCATTAAAATATTAAGCTGGAGAAGAATTATAAGAAAACAATGTTTGTTCGAAACGTATTTAGGAGCAAGGAGGTACTTGGTTATTTTTCGCACAGTGTCTTCATACGATGTGATCAGTGGAAAGAATTTGGCTCAGCCAGTTTATCTCTCCAACCACAGCACCACGAGGCCTCTGCTGGCTCAGGCTACTAAATTAATTTTGGCCACTTTAAGAAGGTGCTTTGACTGGCAGTTGCGCAGCGTCGCCTTCTTCATTTACGTCCAACTTACGGTAATCTGCAGCTCAGAGTTTGATGCCTTCTCGCGAAGTACAGCGAAAATATCGTTTGCATGAAACGTATCGTTAGCATTAAACATTGCTGATTTGAAAGTTCTCTGAATTTACTGTTCTGGTCTGTAAATTTTACAGCCCCTTCATGATTTTATACATTTTAAGCATTCAGTTCAGCTTCAGTTTATGAACATACAATTCCCTCAATTGCACCACTAAACATTTCTAAAATATGAAATTCTGGATCAAGAAAAACCCCGAGCTTCATGTTTTGTGAGCAGAATTTCAGTTCGGAATGAGACAACTTAATGAATATACATAAGAACTTCAGATCAATTATTTTTCGTGTATCATAACATTCGCACGATAGTACCAGTTTTGCAAAATCAGTAATTCTATTGAATTCTGTTTTAAGCTAAAACCGCTCAATTTTGACTTAATATCATATTATGAACGGATATCTAGTTTCATATAATATTTTCCTTGCCCATACTGCATTGCTACAAGCAACCAGACTGCTAGACACTCGAGCAAAAAAACTGCATGCAAGTAACGTAAAAGCGTCTAACCTACTCTATTTTATTGTTTTACACAAGGAACTGATGACTAAATGATTCAAAAGTCTCAGTCTATTTACTTCCTATAGCATTTCCTTTACCGCCGAGAAGAGCTTATCAGCATTGTGAATAGAGACTTACCCAGGCAATGAAGCCGTATAGAGTTCACGGCGGCTCAGTCTTCACTACATAAGGAACACAAAGCGCGAGTTGATCACCCAGCGATAAATTTCTTACTCTTGACGTGCAGGAATGTTGGCAGGATTGCGGAAGGCAATCGGAAATAGGCGCCATGAAGTACAGATCTCCGGAAATGCTCTCCGCCTCACTAATTTACGAGTTGAAGTTATTCAAAGCTTTTTAACAACTTAGTGAAACACATGCATGATGGCGCTCGCGTTGAGGGCTTACCAAATGACTACTCCCAAGTACCCAACTAATTCTTCTGAAAATGAACTGGTTTGTAGTTGACTTGATGAAGCAATATTTCATCCTTGCTAAAAGTAGAGTCCCCTTGTATGATATTTGTGGTTTGTCGAATACAAAAAACATCGAAGTGACACAATTTCAAAAGTGCAAGTGATACAATTCCAAGAGCGAACGATTCGCGTGATTGCTTTATGTTATCACTTTTGTCTTTCATGATTAGAGTAAATGATGACAATAATATCGAGCCATGCCCCGCTGATTTTCCAACGCGTTATCAGCCTCTTCCTGGACATTGCCAAACTACAAGCAACCGCTTATTTTCTTTACTTAAGTAATGTTTGAGACGTTTTTGTTCCATAATTTGGTATTGTTGAGACCGCCTCTTGAAAAAGGCATCCATAGAGCATCGTAGATCACAGCCCCAGCCCTGCTATAGGGTCAACGAATGCAGGAAGAGGTCCTTGATCCATTGCTGAAAATAATCGTTTTGTCGCTCGAGATCAAACCCTTGACCTAGCTGAAGTGATAAATCCACTATCAGAGTTAGATAAGTGACTCAGTGAGAGGTGAAGTAAACGTTCACTGAGGTAATAACTCGGTCGACTCAAGTGATCGATGGGAGAACACAATGGCAGATGCGATCTGAGAGAAAGATTCTGGCATGCTGCTGTTGACTCTTTGCTATAATGTTGCATCATTCATTACTGGGTAAACGAGAAAACATATTCCATATTCTCTGAAATGACCCTGAAGTCTTCAGTGTTGAACTGATCAACTGTTACGTTCATGCGTGCATTATACGTTGTGAATTCAACCATCCTTATCCAAGCCGGACTAACTGGTTCTGTGAAATTCAAAAGCTTACGGGAGTAAGATTTTGAATGAGCTGTGATATCCGAAATTGGCCAATATTGTATAATATTGAGAAGTGAACAACCAGCAATACAATCGTGTACATTCACTAAGTTAGTTCAGTCTCAATGACGGAGAGAAGGGAAACATCCTTAATTGCGCGCAACATTTGCTTGCACAGAATCGTACAACGCGAGCTTTATAGAATTTTGATATTGGATAAAAAAATGTTCAATTATTGTTTCTACGTGTAGGGGGGCTGGAAGAAGACGGTCTTGACCTCGATAATGAACGCCTCAAATGTAATGCCAATGACGTAAATGAGCTATATTTCGAAAACGCTCAAACATTTATAAACCAAATTGAAAGCGAGAAAAAGCTGTTGGCTCATCATACCTGCCTTCACAGCTGCAGAGAAACGCAACGAAGAGAAATATAACTTAATGGACGCAACTCATCCCGTTGCTCATTCGTAAATGAATCGCTGCTGATCTTACGATACGCAGCAAGAGTTCAAATTTAGAACTTTTTTCCTCACGACGTTCTAAAGAGATCAAATACTACCAGGAAGTAGTTGAGGGAGAGGCTCCTAACCTTATGGAGAGCTAAATTTATAAAGTTAACAGAGGGACAGTCTGTTCCATCACACACCTACCCAAGATCCTCTGACCTTGGGTTCTTTCAAAATATACCAATGAGGCATTTTTAAATTCATTATGCTTTCACGTTAGATCATTTAGATTCCCACTGTGGAGTTGTTATGCAAAGCATATCATTGATGAAAAGTTTAAACGTGATTTGCGTTCGCATTGTAGCCTAATCAAATTGAAAATATTATTTTCATCTTGTATGAAAGCATTCGAAGCTAGTCAGCTGAAAACAAGAGGATTTGCTGAATTAAAAGTTCAAGTAAAAATGTAACGGCGCTCGTAACCAAATTCTGATGATACTTTTGCCGTCCCTGTGGCTGAAATGTTCTTAAGTTCCGAGCTTCATATGAGGCGTTTACAGATGATCACGACCAGCCCACAAGAATAATGTGCACCCTGCCCGCACCTTCCGTTAAGTTCCTTCCTCCTTGTTATCAAAGTGAAGCAGCTTACAAGCACGTGTGTACATTAATATTTTGAGGTTTATTCTTTCCTGCACTAAATCCCCTGTTTTTATCGTTATTTTTCAACTAATTAGAATAGATTAGATTACTGGTTATTTTTTGCCTCCTCATCCCCCACCCTCCACCCCTCAAAATAAGGTGTTTTCAAGAGAGGAAGAGGAAGGCACCCATTAGTAAGAAGCTGTGGAACCTAGAATTTGTGCACAAGACGTGTCCTCACACCCTGAGCATGGAAACAGTAAGATCGAAAAAAGTGTGTGGAACGAACTAAAAGTTGAAGGTAAGTAAAAGGGGCAGAAATAACCAACAGTAGTAAATAGAAAAAAATGGCCCGAAATGAAACTAAAACTTACTCTATTGAAAAAAATGAAAGGCCAACGTAACTTTCAGCTCGTAACCTTTCCCGCAGCTGAAGTAACCTGAGCAAGAACGTTGTTACTGTTCTTTTGAGGCTGTTACACGAACTGATACGGAGTATTGCAGCCGATTTTGGTTAGATGAACTGAGATGCAGTTTGGAACTGAAAACTGAGTG
>JACJUY010014329.1:0-14729 GCA_014220935.1 Platorchestia sp. MABIK | reverse complement strand
GTACTGCCAAGTGCCCTCTGGTACAGGTACTGCCAAGTGCCCTCTGGTACAGGTACTGCCAAGTGCCCTCTGGTGCAGATACTGCCAAGTGCCCTCTGGTGCAGATACTGCCAAGTGCCCTCAGGTCCAATATTGCATCGCACCAGTCGTGATAAACAGTGTGATCAATCCACCTGAATATTTTTTATACGAGGATAATTCAGCGAGCTTTTCTGTTCTCATCCACATCTAGTTGAGATAGATCGATACACCTATGCATTTAGTCGTGTTATGTCGAGTCTGTCTCGCAATTTGTTCTATTTTATGATTATGCTTACCCAATTTTTTGTTACCTTTGACACAAAATTTGTTTTGCATAATTGGATTCAAAACTTGAGTTGAATGCAACGGGGTTTTTATAACCTAAACTTCCCACAAAGTTTTTTGGAGGTTCGTCGGTTGTCTGAGTGAAAAGTTGTCAGTTCTGCTGGTGTGCGAACTTACATTTGTAATTTTGAAAACAAGACGATACCACAGCAGGATCTTTATAATTGTTCGTCGTAGAGAAACACTGGCTGTGCAATAGATACGGAACATTGTGGAGCTTAAAAAATGATGTTGAATGCAAGCTTGTCCAGTGAAGGGAGCGCAAAGCCGCAGTTGAGGTGCAGCTTTGGTGACCGCCGTAACTTTGTGTGCAGCCCCCGGTACGCGGAGGACGACGACGTGGTGACCAGCTGCCCCTGGTACAAGTATGACCGCCCCGTCGTGAAGGACACCCTGCCCTCCACGGTGGCCGGCAGCAACACGTCTTTCTCGACTGCCTTCATCCAGGCCGTGGCGGGGAAGTATTCCAGCGGCACGCCTTCGCACAGAAATGTTTCCGCCATCAAGAAGCGCATCAAGCGTTTTGAGGAAGATTTTGAGAACAAGTTCGGGTACAAGCCATCCCACAGTGAAAAAATGAAACACAAGGAAATAAAGAAATATATGAGCGACCTCAGCAAGGCCAGAAAGGAATTGAAAAGTATGTAAAGCCACTTGAGACTCGCTGCTCTGAATGCATGCAAAGCAGTATCAGTTTGACATTTTTTGTTTTCATGCTGATTTTTTTATTAATAGCCGCTGTATTTTCAGGTGTTAGAATTATGAAATACTTGGCTAATCAATATTTGCTCTATTCATTTATATTATTTATGAAATATAGCTTAGAAGCTAAATTATTAAACCATGTTCTCCTTTAGAGAACTCGGCCTGATGTTCTTTTGCTTTGTACAGTAATGAAAGAGGGCGTGGCAGACCTGGTATCATCGAAAGGCTTTTCCCTATCGCTGCTTCGCTGCCAAGAGTCGACGGCGCCCAGCCACACCGCCTCTCCTGACGCTGGTGACGCCCCTAGCGCGGGTCCTGACCACGCCAGCACCCTGCAGAAGGTGGAGGAGCGTCTGAGGGAGAGCCGCATGTCGGACGACAGACCTCTCGAGCTGTCCAAGATGTCCGTCACACAAATGCAGGAAGAGAAGACGTGTCTGCAGAAAGCCCTCCTTTACTACGAGTCTGTGCACGGGCGTCCCAACACGCGGGACACGCGAGAGCTCGCCCGGCCCCTCTATGACAGATACAGACAAGTGAAGCGCAACGTCAGTCGTACCCAGCTCGTGAGTCTTGCTCTTTATTCCCTTCTTTTACTCATTACATTCCTCTTTTCTTTGTAACACCTCGCCTGTACATCGGGTTGGAATACTTTTTATCCTCGAAGGTACATAAATTGAGATTAACTTAATAGAATGCGTTCGTTAGTTGGGTTGGGTACTACAGAAGTTAGCACTAGTGGGACTTGGTTGCTCCCCCAGTCTGCCTGCTGCACCTCGAGTGGGTGCTGGGGGAGGGAGGAGGTGACCATAACATTTTCCAAATTGATTTGCATCATTTCAGTTGTCTAATTTGGTTACGGTGTTCAAATGACCGCCATCCTGGGGCTCAGAGTATTGCGTGGGAAAAGTTTTGTATAGTTTCCATTCATGCTATATTATCATTAGATTGAAATCTAATTTAGGCCTCCCTAAGCATAACAAAGGTGTTAAAAAAAATGAAAGCACCATTTAGTTAAAGGTTCGGGAAACGGAAAAACGGGTGTGTTCCTACACAAGATACCCTGTGCACAGAAAGAGTAAGTTAAGAAGGAAATACATTAACAAGATAATAATTTAAGAAGAGAATTATAAGTGCCTAAAAATAGGGCAGAAGTGAACCGAAAAAGATGGTCTTTGACAAAACAGAAAGCCTGTTCTGTATCAACAAAAAGAGACTTGCCTAACTTTTTCCACGGAACCTCACATTTTCCCTCCTAGTAATGATAATTTCCATACATACAATTGTTTTCCCCTTCATAAGAGATTTCATTCGCGTTTTATGGGAAATTCAAATGTAGTATTTTGTGGCAGCAGCGATTACAAATCGGTAAATTTTTAGACAGCTGAGAATTTTGATGCCAATCAAATTGATGAAAGCAGTTAACTTACCGCGTTTGTGGATCTCTTCCAGATAAGCTCCACCACTCTTGCAAAACAAAAGTTCACCCACATGTAACTTTCGAAATAATGCACCTATCGACTTCAAATTACTCACCAGCGAAAGAATGTTTTAATCTTTCGTTCGAGAGTAATTTGAAGTCGATAGGTGCATTATTTCGAAAGTTACAAATGGGTGAACTTATGTGTTGCATTAGTGGTGGGGCAAATCTGGAAAAGGTCCGCATTCATTTCTTTTATTGTGTTTGGTTCTATTATTTTCTGAAAAATATAACAAGGAATTTGAAATGCATTTTTGAAATGAAAGTGGAGCATTTTCGGATGCTAACCAGCATATACTGTGGCATGATCGTCATAATAATAAATGTTCGTTCAGGATCCTGGGTTCGTTTGACGCTTTATCAACATTCTATTGAAGTTATTTCCTTCGCATCAATAAATTACAGCCATACTTAAACGTTCGCGTCTCCAAATATTACTTGAAAACCTAGCCATGAGCCTTCATTTTTATCCAAACATTGACCTCGATGCTTACCTTGATTAAAAAATTTCTGTGAATGCAAGTGAACAAAACCAAGTTAATTTAACCTATGCTAACCTAACGTAATCAGACTTTGCCCTGTGTGCGTTGCGCCAATCCTCTAATTCTTAGATTGAGGTGCATTAATGCACGTTGTTAGTAGCTGGCCCTAGAGCTACCGAGTAATCGGCGTGGTGCTGCTCATTTTCAGCCCATAGTCCGCGTATGAAGGTATGAAGAAAAAAACAAAATGAAGCTACAGTACATTGGACTCTTACGTTCTCGGGTAAGTTGAATTTCTGATGTTTAGCTAGGATGCCCACGGAAAAGGTTTTTCGCATTTAAGAAGTCGGGGTTCAAATGATTAGCCTAAAAAACAAATCGTAAGTCTTGCGGTGCCCGGTAAAATTTCGAAATGCTTCCCCCCACAAATTCGAGCTTGGATTTAGGTAGCCCTCCGGGGCGTGTTGGTGGGCGGACGACGAACTCAGATCTGCAAATTTGGGCAAAGAGTACATCCTACACGAAAGATGAAAAAATTAATTATGATGATAATAATCCATTCTTCAGTTCCTACAGGTCTGCAACGTTTGTGTACTAATTCCAAAAACTGTAACAATTAAGTAATTAATGAGAATTATTTTGCACAGAGAGCGAAGGAGAACATGAACGAACTCGCGCCCATCATCGAGCACGTGGCGATGGACTTCACACTGGCGTCCCCCCAGCACCGCAGCAGCCTCACGCCCGAGGCCCAGCCCACGGAGCAGCTCCTGCTGTGCAAGGAGCGCCTCCTGGCCGAGCAGCGGCGCCAGTGCGACCTGCTGCGCTCCCCGGACTCTGACGAAGAGGAGGACGAGCAGCAGGGGCAGGAGGCGTCGCTCTCAGACAGCAGTGACGTCAGCAAGCAGTCCTCAACGCTAGGCAATTTGCATTCGCTTCCTCTTCATGAACTCAAAGAACGAAGGCGAGAAGCCAAAGACCAGAAAAAGAAATTAAGAAAATCTTTACGGCTATTCGAAGAGCGTTACGAGCGAGAACATGGACACAAGCTGGCCAAAGAAAACCGCGGTGTCATGGAACAAACTTATCTCGATTACAAACATGCTAAAGCAAAACTTCGCTTGCTTGAAGCTCTCATTTCAAAGAAAGCTCCTAAAGAAGACGAATTTTAGTACTAAAGTGTCTTGTTTCTGTGTCTAAAATTTGTTTTATTTGACTCGAGAAGAGTTTCCTTCATTTCTCGTTATCTTGCTCTGTTGAAAGCCTTAATATTTAATATGTGTTTCGTTTGGTTTTTGAATTACACAAAGCGGCGCCTTGAGCGTCCCCTGCCGACCGCCTGCCGTAGGGCGCCTCGCTTGCCCCCCAGCAGGCGGGTTTTGTGCGCCTTGAAATGATAACGCGTTCTCTGTTCCTCTGTCGGGTCCCAACAGTTGCTTTAGAGCATTTGTCTTGCTCATTATCACATCTATCGTACTCGAATATTATCTTATTCGTAATATTTGTGTCCATTTGTTTGGTATAATTGATTTCCAAATGACAATATAATTTATCTTTTGACTTCAAAGCTGTACGAGTATCTGTGTTGTGAAGGAATGGTGTAATGTTCACACAAATATTCTCCTATGCTCTAGAACAAATGTTTTTACTTTACTTCTCTTAATAAATTGGATTAAGTCGAGAGAGTACCTCTCGTACCTCTAAGTATTACTTGCTACTCCTACTCGGGCTGCCGGGAGGCGCGGCGGCAGCGCTGCGCTGCCCTGCTCCGACGTACTGCTGTGAGGTGTTGGGTCTGCTGGCGTGCTATTATATACACCATACTTACAACTACACGCCCAATTTCAAATGGACTAATTCTAAGTTGCATTAAATTCGTTTTAAGGTAAATTAACATGTCTGTTTTGTTGGTGAGGGAACGTTGACCTATTTGCATTACATGTAGCGTGTGGACATTTCGCCTGCTTGTTTTATTGAAAGTGGATTGCTTTGAATGAAAGATTTTGGCAGTTCTTGTTACCAAATTTAAAGTTTAACCTCGAGTATTTTGTTGAATTTGCTTTTTTTGAGTCTAAATAGTTTAGGTTTTCGTAGTACTTGTTTGCACATTAGCGCTTTTTTGTCATTCCTTCAAGTTTTAGCGCCTGTAGAATAGGCTGCACGATTGTACATTTAAGAAGGCAAAGTTACCTACCTTTTAGAAATACAGATAACTATGGTAAACACGAGAGTAAATATGCTGCCGCCGCTTCCACTATTCGCACGGACTGCTTCGCTTCGTCTCATGTTTGAGTTGCCATTCCAAAGTGCAATTATGATTGTGCCACTGACGTCATCGTTGTTGCCGCCTTGGCAGAAACGGTGAGCCCGAGTTCCTTGGTGGCTGTGTTTCTTCGTGTGCTGCTTCAGCTGCTGCGCGCGTTGCTCAGAGAAGCATGACACGAAACACCCCGTATTTTGACCTCTGAAGCATCATTTGGACTCGCACATGCAGGAACACAGGCACCAAACACCGCTGCACTTCAGGTAGCGTTAGGCATTTGTTCGCTTACGAATAGCAAACTCTAAATGGGATGATATACATAGCTACTTGAGTTGTAAAGAACGTATAGTTTACAGAGATCGAAATATATTTTGAAAATCTAAAGTCTGTAGTGTTAGTACCGTACTTGTAGTTGACACTTGTTGCCGCTGTTGAAAAATTTATTAAGATTGCTCGGGTGATGAAGCAGAGGATTGTGCTGTAGTTCTACATTTTTGGGCGGTTGTTTTCGAGAGGTCTTGTGCGTGCGAATTTTGTTTCAATCTTTTTAATCTGAAGAGTTTCGATGAAAAAAGTTGCGCAAGGACCAGCAAACTTAGGAACCATCGTGAAAAGCATCAGTTTTATTGATGCTGACAACTTACCCAGTCGATGGAATGTAACGTCTTCTGTAGTAGTCGGCAAGTGCGCTGCTCGCTCTGGCTTTGTTGTTTTCTGTGTAGCTCACGTGAGATGTGCCCTCCTAATTCATTTGTAACATAAAAACGATAGTTTCTTTCTCAAGATACCTACCCATACTTTGACCTATAACAACGAAATTCTGCAAGGCTTTTCCTGACGTAGTTAAAGCGAATATATAGACTATCTTGCTTCACCTTAATATGAAATGCTCTGTACTTCATTTGGAACATTGGTCATGTAGCTTGTGCGAGTGAGCCCCTGACGTCAACACGCGGCGTCTACTTACGGTGTCGTGGAATAAGTGTCTGGTGCTTCAAACCACTCCAATTATAAACATTTGTGTACTCGTAGACCATCATTGTGATAGCTTGTTTATTCTATTCTTTATAATATTACCTTATGCAAATTGAGTGAATGTTACCAATGCTGAAATTTTCTTATCCTTTTCAAAATCAGCTGTAATCAAGAGACCAGGACTGCCGAGTTCCTGAATATTGACTTTTGAATCGCTCAATACCTAAGGAATCGTCTCTCACATTTTGTAGCATGAATTAGCATTTACTGAAAGCTCACCCTCATCTCCACTAGGGAAAGAAAAGAAAAAGAAAAGCAGTTTATTTCGAATAAAGAAAATACAAAATACTTCATTAGTTTTTATGATTTTAGAGTCAATCTTAGAATTATCTTTCCTTTCGTACGAATCAACTAGAATACCAATTGCCGAGCTCGGAGCGAATAAAATAGTTCACCATAACACAAATTTATGATATTTCATACGCTAATTATACGGGTGAAAAAGAGTTCACCGGAGTTAAAAACATGAGAAGTACTGTTGAACAATGCTAACCATAACATTCGCAACATAATTGGAACAATGCGTTGAATTACCTGCCTCAAATATGTTGTAATGTACTCACGAGCGTAAGAAACGACAAATTGCAGCTCAAGGTTAACAAGAACATTTTAGGACAGGAATGAGAAAATCAAACGCTAATATCCTGTGAAGTTATGACACAAGATAAACTACATCGCTTTTTAAAATGTTTTAATATGTAGGTTCTCGGTGGATATAAAGAAAGAAAGAAAAGAAAGCAAAGGAAAACAGTTTACTTCCAATAGAGTTAAAACATGAAATGTTTAACATTGGTTTTTAAAATATCTTGACATTAACATCCTTAGTTGATAATTACACATCGGTATCGTAATACTCACGTAAAATAGATTGGATTAGATTTTTAACTAGTGTAAGCCTCCCTATTCGCAACAAAGGCGATCCAAAGAGAGGAAGGAAGAAGGCACCATTTAGTATGGAGTTAAGGGAACGCGGAATTTATGCAGAAAAGGCATAGAAACAGTAAGATAAGAAAGAAGTTCATGAAACAAGATAAAAGTTGAAGAAGAAAGTAGAAGGTGCTGTAAAAACAGGACGGCAGTGAACCGAAAAAAGATGGTTCTTAACATAAAAGCATTTTATTTCAACAAAAAGAAGGCCTACCTAACTCTCAGCTAGAGCCCTTACATTGTCCCTCTGGGATTGCTAATTCCCATAAATACAATATTTGTATCCCCCTGAGGGGCCCATGTGAAATATCGAAACAAAAAATGATTGACAGAAAAGCACAACAAAACTGAGTTCCTATCGTTGCGTAATCTGATTTTGACAGTGCATTTAAATATAAGTAACTAAGAAAACATAATCCTCGTAGCGCATAGTTGAAAAACACTCTCGTTAGTGCTCACTTGTATTGAAATAAAAGCGAAAAACCCATTCAAATACCTTAACATAGAGATTCTTAATTGCTATTCTTACATGGTTATCGTAATACCCACGTTAATTGTCGAAACAAATGATTCGGTGAAAAGTACGAAAAAAATGCGTTTCCTTCGTTGCGGTAGTCTGATTTTGGTAATGCATTTAAATACAAGTGACTAAGAAAAATAACCTATGTGACGCATTGCTGAAAACGCTCTCATTAGTGCGTCCTTATATTGAAATATGAGCATACTTACATACGAACTAGTGATACGAGCATGAGGAATTGATGTTAGAAGTAAAATGGGCAGATTTGATTTACTTTGCGACCAAAACTATGAGGTCGACATTCGGGGCTTGGGATAATTTTTCACTCTAACGCATCAACTAGTACGCCAAATGATGAGTTCGGGGAGAATATGATGTTCACCATAACAAAAATGTATGATATTTCCTGCTTGCGCTAATAATACTGGCGCAAAAGAGTTCACCGGAGTCAAAGATATGAAAAGGATTGTTGTACAATGCTAGCCGTTACATTTTCAACATAGCTGGAACAGTCCAAAAAGTTTACAACCTAAAATAGAGTTGTCATAATGTACTCACGAGCGGAAGAAAGTAATAATTGCCACACAAGTAACAAGACCAACTTAAGACTATAATATTAAAATGAAATATTGATGTTCTTTAAAGTTGTTAAATACGTCGAACCCGTGGCCTTTTAAAATGTTTTAATATGAACGAAAAAAATGCTAAAATATCTTCACATTTACATCCTTCTTTTCCTTGTGTTAATTATTTTGATTTTGAAAATGTAAATAAATAAAAGCAACTAAGAAAACACAATCGCAACTCAATCAATTCAACGACATCTTCAAGGAGTTCCCCGAGATACTGGTTTCACATGGATGCCCTCCTCAACAAGCAAGAAAAGATGTAGAACATCACATCGAAACGTTTGGTCCCCCGGTGGCACAGAGTCCAACATCGCAGGATTTCTACCCCGCCCACCCCTCTCCCTCCACCTCCGAGTAGCTACAGAAATGTTAGGTTAGGGTGATTTAGGTTAGGTTAAATTAACTTAAGTTAGGTTAAGTAGGTTGGGTTAGGTTAGGCCAAGTTCAGTTAGTTTAAGGTTAAGTTTAAAAAGTTTGAGAACCACTGTCCTTGAGTGCCGAGATGGAGGGTCGAATGGCCAAACACCAGCGGTCGTTGTCATAACTTATTACAATGATTTAATGCAGGTTAACTTTGGTATTCCGCTGTAGTATCCACTTATTAAGTACATGTAGTGATTATAGTGCAGTGATTAATAATAACTGTATAACGAACAGATAGGTTAATAATCCTCAGTAGTACTACATAGTTAAAAAATTGGCGCGAATGACAACTTACTGTAGCAACTCGGAGGTGGAGGGAGAGGGGTGGGCGGAGTAGAAATCCTGCGATATTGGACTCAGTGCCCCCCCGGTGTAACCGAGACTCAGGAGACTTTCTCCACAACAACTGGAAGCAGCTCGGGACGCGTTCAAAATGATGTTAGATCAGGGTATCATTAGACCATCAAAGAGCGCCTGGGCGTCTCCCATGCAAATGCTCCGTAAGTCATCCGAACCCGGGGCTTGGAGGATTTGCAAGGACTACAGGCGACTAAACGCAGCAACGAAGCTTGATCGTTATCCAATTCCGCACTACCAATACTTCCACTACAAGCTTCATAAGGGAATCTTATTTTCAAAAATTGATCTCGTGAGGGAATACCATCAGATACCGGTGAAAGCCGAAGATATTCGAAAAACGGCCATCACCACTTTGTTCGGCTTGTACGATCGAGTACACTGTTATATCCTTTGGGCTCTGGAATGCGGCTCAAACGTTCCAGCGTTACATCGAAGTAATCACTAGAGACATTGACTTCGTCACCGAAAATATAGACGACATACTAATAGCATCTACGTCCGTCGAGGAGCATAAGGATCACTTCAGGCTGCTTTTCCGTGGTCTGAAAGAAGAAGGACTACAGATGCACCCAGCAAAATGCATTTTCGGAATGACCGAACTGGACTTCCTCGGGCATAAAGTATCAGCTCGGTGAACTCACCGTTTCCACAGAAAATCGAAGCCATCTGCAACTTCCCACGACCGTCAAAAAATTATAATAGTTTCTGAGGATAGTCCATTACTATCATCGATTCCTTCCAGCAGCGGCAGAGAAAATGTAATCCCTTACTGAGCCAACAAAGGGCTATTCACAGAACTGAAAAAAAAATCATCAATTGGATCCCGAGCAAGACACAGCTTTCAAAAGATTGAAAAATGAGATCTCCTATCTCACCATATTGGCGTACCCAGCCCCAGAAGGCAAGAAGATCCTAGTTACGGATGCTTCGGCCAATGCGGTAACGGCTGTTTTACAAGAGGAAATCAATGGAGAGCAACTACCAGTGGCATTCTTTTCAAAAAGTTGGATGACACGCAACGCAACTATAGCACGTAAGACCGAGAATTAGTTGCTCTCTTCTTACCAGTTAATCACTTTGAGTATCTTTCGAAGAACCGACGTTTTGAAACCAGGACGGATCATCGACCATTATGCTTCACTTTTCAAAAATCTACGAAGGACAGCAACCCCCGCGAGGCCAGACAGCTGTCGCATCTCTTACAGTTTGATTGTGAAATCACACATTCAGCGGCATCACCAACACGGTAGCAGATGCATTGTCGCATATGGTATCAGTAATTCTACCAAAGGAACCTTCAATCAACTAGGAAGAGATAATAAAGGAGCAGAATGAAGATCAAGAATTGGAAGAGCTCCTGCATCCAGCATCGAAGAGTGCCTCGAAGATTCGACCTTTCGCTACCCACATCAGCAAAATGCCTTTTGGTGCGACGTGTCCACCGGCCATAAAAGGCGGTACATTCCCAAAAATTGCCAAAAAACAATATTCGCTCATTTTATGGAGCCAGTCATCCAGGCATTCAAGCAACGGGAGACCTCCTGAGACAACAGGTAGTTTGGCCTGGCATCAACTAAGACGTCAGAAAGTGGACACGAGATTGTATCCCGTGTCAATCGAGCAAGGTTACGACGCACGTCAAAAGTCCGGCTGGAAAAATACCAGTTCCAAATGAACGATTCCAGATCATACATGTAAGACAACGTCGGACCACTGCCCGTCTCGTAGAATTGTCGGTATCTGCTTACGTGCATTGATCGTTTCACAAGGTGGTGGACGGCTACGCCGATGACGGATTGTGCAGCAGAAATATCGGCCCTCGCTTTTCTGCAGGGATGGTTGTCCCCGTTTGGAATCCCGACAATGATCATTACGGATCAAGATGTAGAATTCGAGTCAACGCTTTGGAAGTATCGCTTGGCAGCTTTGGGCACGAAGCGACATCGGACTACAGCGTATCATCCACAAAGCAACAGCTCGGTAGAAAGGCTACATCGGCGACTGAAGGAGGCATTGAAAGCCACCGTAACGGACGCGAACTGGAGGGGCGCCTTGCTCCTCATACTTCTCAACATTAGAGCAACGCCACACTCAGAGGCCAACATTTCACCAGCTGAACGGTGTACGGGCAAACGTTGCGTCTTACCGGAGAACTACCTGCAAAAAAGAACGAAACTTTACCAGCAGACTGATTCCTGCAAAGGCTATGTTATATCGCAGGATGTGCCTTGTATTGTGAGCGCCGCCGGATATCTTCATCTCGCTATGCTTTGGATGTCTCTGTCACGATCCGTGGGCCGGAAGCCACCCGACCGCCGGAAGATCTTTGTTGCTCGCGCTTGCCTGACTTCCGGGCAAGACTATTATTTAGAGGAAGCTGTAGCCGAGGAGCCAGTATTTTGATAAGCACCTTACTGAGCGTATCACTTGGCGCGGCTACAGCCAGTACTTCCAAGACAGCGGGGGTCGACAAATGTCCACGTCCCAAAAGCTCTGCAAACGGCAACCAACGTTTTCGTTAAACATGGGGGGAGTCAGAAAACTAATGCAGAGACCATACAACGGCCCCTTTCGTGTACTACAAAGGACTCCGAAGTACTTCACTATAGACAAACGAGGAAAACCTACCAATATAGCAATTGACAGGGTAAAAGCAGCGCACCTATGCGATACCAGCGAAACAAAAACGGAGCGGGTGGAACAAACAAGCGCGATGGTAAATGATGACTACGAAGGAGTTCCCTTTCCTGCGGAAGAAACACAACAAACCGAGCAGACCGACCCCAACTCAACAACCTACGATAGCATGGCGGAAAACGCCTGCGTCCCGGCCCTGGTGGATCCTAGACAAGGAACCATAATAAAATATGGGAGAAAAATTAAACACGCACTGAGATACTCGGAAACTTGAAAACAACGAGGGGTACCTGTAGTGATCTCAACAAGCCATTCGCTTGTACACCACCACAAGCTTCGAGTGATCAGCCGCCACCTCACGCAAAGGCGGGCTTCGAGAGCTTCGAGGGACCAGCCGCCACCTGACGCAACGGCGTGCTTCGAGGTGGCTTTCGGATTGGCCGAAGCGACACTCAACCACCAACCAAGGGGACGCGTGCCCAGGGCTTTACCACACTCTCCAGGCCCTATATAAGGAGGTACAGAAGAATCTCAGCCAGTCTTCTCGCATCGGCTTCGATCTTCACAACACTCACCGAAAACGCTCGACCAGCAATAGTCCCTGCTGCCTCTACCGCCGCTTCGCACTCAATTGTCACACTACCGCCATCCGCGCTGCAACTCCACGTCACCCGACGTTCCTCCAAGACGTCTCTTGGTGCGTTACTACGTGACAGCAATATTTTCCTCGTGTGACATCACTGTTGGCGATATTCTTAATAGAACGGCATTTATTCCAGTTGTGTTTTTTTACCCTGTCGGGTTTGTTGGTAACTCAGGCACTCACTTCGGGCATTAATATTTAAAGTCTTTAGATATTCATAGTCTGCCCGGAGCGTAAAATAGCCTGAGGGAAAGCACCACATATCCCTTTCTCGGCAGGCTACTCTGCAGTCTTCTGCCCACCATCGTCTTTTCTTATACGTGGGCACCTACCTCTCAGTAGCGCAGCTAAACATCTCGTAAAGCAAGGCTACCGCTGCTTCTGGATTATCCGATATTTACAGTCCATGGACATTTCTCCACGTTTCGTCTCCACGATATCGCTTCGAGTTGTCCTTCTTGAAGTTCCATCCCTTTGTCTCCATTCGACTATCTGTCTGTTGCACTAATACATGTAGAGCCAACGTGATAGGGAAATGGTCACTGCTAGAACTGATGGGAGCACGGTAAATTTTAGATCTGGCGTCATTTCAGGGGTGGCCACGGTAAATCAATCGCTGTTCCTGAGAGATGGGTAGCTACGTTGTTGTTTATAATGTTGAAGTTGAAGTTGCTTTGTGTAAGGAGAGCTTGTACCAATCGGCCTCTTCGGTCTAAGGTACTATTTTCCCAGTCACTGTGGTGGGCATTGAAATCCCCCATCAGAATGATAAGTTTTGATCTTGCTTTGATTTTGTACAATAAGTCTTTCAGGCTTACATTCGTTCTTAAGCCAGATAAAGGGATGCTACTGTGATAACTTTATACTGATTGAGGCATACTCTTACAGCCATAATTTAAGCCTGTGAATGAATTTCAATTTTTTGGGTTGGTACTGATGAGTACATATACAGTGCTACCTCTTCATGGAACCTGTTGTTGTAATAGCCTTGTATATAGAGACAGTTGTATCCTCGTATTTGTGACACAAAATCGTTCCCATAGAACGCTTCCTGGACTGCTATCACCGCTGTTTCGTGCGTATTGACGAAGTTGATCAAGTAATCCTTAGATGTTGCCACACCCTGCAGGTTCCATTGCATGAATTTTATTTCATCTCCCGCCATCACCTCGACGCGACTTGCGTTTGCCTTCTTAGCATTGTGACCGGACTTTCTCCCTTCTTCTCGGCCTCTTGGAGATATCCGTCTGTAATTTTCCCTCGAAGTTCCACGTGATCGCTGTCATTTTCTTTCTTTCACCCTCGAACAATTGGACATCCTCAGTTCTTCCTAGTAGTTATTTCTCCCCCTTCATCCACTCTTCCTCTTGCCTCTCGTGCATATTTTTCGAAATCTTTTTAGTTTCCCTCACTCTGGACTCGGTCTTTTTCACGGGTTGATGTATCATGGTTTAGGTTGACTGTCATGGTAAAAAGTCTTCCTGTATTCGGACTCTTGCATACTACCTCTGTCTCTTTCCATCTCGTCTCCAGTCTCAGACCACCGCCTACTTCGGTTTCTATTTATTTCATTGGCTATTTCTGTTTTCTTTTTGTTCTGCTGCGGTTCGGATGGTAGTTCCTGGTCGTCATTGCGGTTTATTTTTTAACTGGTAGTTGTTTCCGTATTATTACGGTCTATGGGTGTCGTTACCGCCTTGATGAAGTCCATTGAAAAGTTGGGATGCCTTTGATTGAATACTGTTTCTTGGCCTGCCCTTTCGACACTCTCTCTCGGCTTTGTATGGCCAGAATTTCACCCTCAATTGCTCTCCTTCGGCAGTTCCTCGCTCCAGTTAAAGGTCCTTCACCGCAGTGATGACATTTGATCTCATTTGACGTGCATTCGTCCATTCTATGTCCTGCCGAGCTACACTTCGGGCACATTTGTTCGCCTAGATAGTACTTCACTCCATGGCGGTATTCTTGGCATTTTATTATCCAGCATAGGTCCTGGTTCTATTTCGTACACTCGTAACATCGTTTGTTCTCCTGGTATGTCGATATATTCCGGAAGAACAGGTTGCCTGAACGATACTAATACTGGTTTTGCCTGCTGTTTTTTGGGCTTCATCCTTGTCGCCTGGGCTGCATTTTTCAAAAGACCTTTCTCGAAAACTTCAAAATTGCTCAGATCATATTCATAGACATATTGTCTCGCCTACCCGCTTTTGCGGCGAGAAACTTCCAGAACTAACTGGCACAGAAAACATAGTCTTC
>JACJUY010014328.1:2385-17831 GCA_014220935.1 Platorchestia sp. MABIK | reverse complement strand
TTGCAGACTTTTGTTGAGAATGAGCCTAGGCTCGAAACGTTCAGAGTAAATGTTTTTAAAAAACTTCTTCTCTATTTATTTCATCGATAAGAAGAGTCAATAACGACTAGAAGAAGATAGTTTATTATGGTTTCATTTGGAGTGCAACTGTAAGTTGTACTGCACACAAGCTCAGCAATTTTGCGTTGCTGTATTCGGTATCGCAAAAACCTTGAAGTGCCGTCGGCCATGCATTTTAATTCTCAATACTTGGTTATTCAATATCAGTGATAACGCCAGTCTCGTTTCTGACTCAGGATTTTGTCGGTGAGCATTGGCAGCAGCATGAGTAGCTAGATTGCGCTGCAGTGCACATCAGGTTGTAGGAGAGCTGGGCGCGGGAACGTAGCAGCAAGGAAAGCGGAAGCCTGAACTGTTGACTCCAATCACATGGCGTGGAGCAAACAGGGTGTTCAATAAGGCGCACTGAGCAAAGAGCGCATGGCAACCATCGTGCTAATAAGGAGCACTATTGCAGAAGCGCTTGGCAAAGAGGTGTTTGATGAGGGAGGATTTGTCCTGCTCCATAGGGCAGGGATGAACGATTGGCACAGTCAGGGAGCAGCGAGGTTGTGCTCTCAATCAGGCCCATGCTCTCGATTAGCGCGCTCAATCCACTCTAATAAGCAAACCGAGCCGTTGGTGTTGCCAGGGGATGGTAAGGCTGAGTGCTGCTCGCTCTAAGCCCAAGGTCAAGACTTTTAAATGAAGTTATACAGAGTAATGGAGAGAAAAGTCTTAGGCTGTGGAATAGCTGTGATAATATCAGCAAGAAGAGTCTAGAGTGATGCGTGCAGCTGCTCGGTAGAGTACTTCTTACGCAGGCCTCGCTCCAAAAGTGGTGGGTGCGCAGCCAGCTAGGTGGTACTAGCTCGATGATGTACGTCATTTGTGCAAGAAGCTCCACTCGAGCCGTAGTGCGAGCTACACAGGAAGTACCCGACTGGAGTCTAAGCGCTTAGTTATTGGGCAGCATACTGTGGTGAATCGATACGTTGATCCATGATATTCGTACGGATGGCTTGCGGCAAAGTTGTCGAGGCGAGTGGCCGAGTCACCACACTTGAACGTAGTCGATTTTAATACTCAGTTTAACTACATGTTAACAACGCAGCTACCCAATATGTGTAGAAGTAAATCAGAATCATAAATTTTCTTGATAAAATGAACTATTCTACATTAATGAACATGGTGGCAATAAAAAACACTTAAAGTTAGGAACTAATGGTTGTATCCAAGGTGCTGTAATGGAGATTGATTCGAAATTTCATAACCACATTGGCTAGCTTGTGTAACCAAGGAGTCGGGGATTGTGAATAAAA
Source organism: Platorchestia sp. MABIK (assembly GCA_014220935.1). NCBI lineage: Eukaryota > Metazoa > Arthropoda > Malacostraca > Amphipoda > Talitridae > Platorchestia > Platorchestia sp. MABIK. The sequence continues at coordinate 16,470 of JACJUY010014328.1, read as the reverse complement.
TTTTGCGCTCGACAATGTGTAGATCACCTGAGTTAACATTACTCACAAAAGACAAATATCTGACTATTGTTCGGTGGTTTATAACATTGGTTACGTGAAAAATTTACATCCCCTGAAACCGATGCAGCGCCGATGGATAAGACATGTTGAGGGACTGTAGGAGTTGAAGTATGATGATGGTTCGAGGCATCTCATCCTTTCCTGCGATGGGGCGGATGCTGCGTTCTGACTTATGAAGCACTGTAAGGTGTTTTTGGGTCGCACGAGTTGTGTTGTCTCATTTGTCTTGCTCGATTGACAGGAGCCTTATTTGAAGTCATAGTTGGAAGTTGGTTCATCTATACTTCAAGAACTGGGGCTGGTCAAAAGTCTCTTTTAAGAAGATATATGAAAGAACAAAATGGTTTGCCTGAGTATACCGTGTTGCCCGATTTTTCGTCTGCCTCGTGATGTGGATGAAACGTTATTTGATTAAATATAATCGGTTTTCAAGTTCATTTTGTAGAATCGTTTACTGGTGTCTTGATGGCCAACTAAGCACTTCGCCGACTGATTGCATTTAGGGTCTGGGTTTTGTTACAGCTTGCACGAGGGCCGCGCGCACATACTGATCAGAATTTTGTACAGAAAACACACATGACAAAAAACTTCTTATATTCTAAACCTACATGGGAACACAGTCATTTGTACGTAACCCTCGCATTAGACACTCCTCCCTCTCATGGCCAACACAATCTCTTCATGAGACCTACACGGGATACACCGCCACTTGAGTGACACTCGCATTAGATACCCCTCCCTCACATGGCCTACACGATCTCGTCACGAGACCTGCACGGGAGACACCGCCACTTGTGTGACACTCGCATTAGACACCCCTCCATCACATGGCCTACACAATCTCGTCATGAGACCTGCACGGGAGACACCGCCACTTGTGTGACACTCGCATTAGACACCCCTCCCTCACATGGCCTACACGATCTCGTCATGAGACCTGCACGGGAGACACCGCCACTTGAGTGACACTCGCATTAGACAGCCCTCCCTCACATGGCCTACACAATCTATGCACGAGACTCACATGGGATACACAGCCTCCTGAGTGCAGTACAATACCCCCTCATAGTTAGGATTGGGATTGTACAAGATGGGGTACCAGTCCCGGAGGTCCCGGGGCCGGCAGGAGGACAAGGAGAGGGAGCCGAGAGGAGGCGTCACCAGCAGAGTGATGAGGGACGCCAGCACCGCCTCCACCACCACGCTCACGTACACCAGCCACACGCGGTGCTTCAGCCTTAATAAAGAAATCATTTTCAGAACACTGGGTTTTGCCAGTAGTCTCCTTTGACTGATGTCATTGTCACGTATTTTTTGGCAAGGTTACAAGAGACATTGGCTGACTTCCTCTTCATAAGAAAGGGGCAAACAATGAGAAATTAAATTAATAACTTGAGGCACTATTTTATTAGATGAAACATCTAAACATAGCTAAATTACAGTCATTTCTCTCTCAATTATATATTATTCTCTGTGAAAGTTTCTGTAATAGAATAACATGCCAAACAAATTAGAAGATAATTAGATTACATGTTAGTTTAAGCCTCCTTAACTGTTACATAAAAAGCGTATCAAAGAGAGGAAGGAGGAAGGCACCATTTAGCATGGAGATAAGGGAATGTGGAATCTATGCAGAAGAGGCATAGAAACAGTGAGTTGAGAAAGAAGTTCATGAAACAAGATCAAAGTCAAAGAAGAAAGTAGAAGGTGCTGAAAAACAGGACAGCAGTGAACTGGAAAGGTGGTTCTTAACATAACAAAAAACATTTCATTTCCACAAAAAGAAGGTCTACCTAACTCTCATCTTGGGCCCCCAATGTTTCGATAGTTCATGTTTGTACTTTATTGGAAATAAATGATTTCTTTCACACATTTTCCTCCTGGGAGTGCTAATTCCCATAGATACAATAGTTGTATCCCCTTGAGGGGAGTGAACTGAAAAAAGATGGTCCTTAACATAGCAAAAACATTTTATTTCAACAAAAATAAGGGTTCCCTAACGCTCAGCTTGGGCCCTCACATTTTCCCCTGGGAGTGCTAATTCCCATAGATACAATAGTTGTATCCCCCCTGAGGGGCAAATAAGTTAGAAAAGCCCAATTATACAGTAAAGGGTTTGAGAAAAGTGTTAATTTTTACTAGTATATATTTTAAGGACAAAAAACATTCTCCTGATTGCTTATTTAGATTCTAAATTGAATACTGTAAAATACACAATAATAAATGTGAGAGTAAATGTTTAAATGGTTATCAATCAAAAAACCTATTTCAGAAATCCAGGATGTCTTCTTTTGCTCCAATAAAATAGTGCCGTGTGAGAGTGAATGAAATAAGCATAAATAGCTTTCAACATAAAACTTGTAATTAAAACACTTGAGAGTGATGAATGAATGTATCAGGTTGGTGGGAAAAGTTAGTTCCATTTTAAAAATCTAGGGTCAAAATGAATAAGCTAATGACAATAGAAATATTTATTTCTCAATAACTCATCATTGCTTTCAATGACCTTATATCACCTTTTAACAAACATATAAATGTCTTGCTTGTAAAAATTCTGTAGGTACAGAATCAAAATACAAATTTAACTTTTTTCATCTCTTCTCTTGTTGTTAACCTAAGTCAATTAAAATGGTTCTGTTGTCCTTGGAAAAAGAAAATCAGAAGCAGCAAGGCTAGGTGGATATGGATGATGAGTCAGTATTCCCCAGCCGGTCACAGACACAAGAACTTTTGATTGATCGGAATCAAGTGTCCTTGGACGACCTTTCTTTGGCTCATTTTTTAAAGGAAAATCACCACATTGAAAACCATCTCCTCCACCTTCTTTTAATCACTGCATCATCCCCACAAGTGTTCCGAATACAAAATTGACAATTCTAATGTTAAAAATTAGTTCTAAATATTGGACATTACTACCAACCTAATATTTTTTTATTGTAAACCCTACAAAGCAAAATTGATGTAATACAAAAACGCAACCAACTTGTTCTTTTTGACAGAGATGTCAACACAAAGGAGGTGCAACACGAGAGGTGTGAGCATCATGAAGCCCAGGTAGAGCCAGTCATAGAAGCTGGGAGAGTCCGAGCATGGGACGCAAGCGCTCGAGGCGTTGCGTCGCATGCCTCGCTCGCACCTGCCACAGCCAGACCACGACCCATTGCTCAGCAGCGTGCGTCCGCAGTAGTACCCAGGGCAATGCTGCAGAGTGGACACTACACCTGCAAGTGGCAACAACACTTCTAAATTAAACAGAAGAAACATTTCTATACATATCTGCAAGCAGTCTCTAGTATTTATTCATGAACTACAAAATGCCTAACTGAAATACAGTTGACCTTGTTTAAAACTACATTCATCAGAATGCAGTTTAAGAATTTCAATGAATGAACCAAAGTACAACTGAAAACACCCTTAAAATCCCATACAGTGGTACCTAGGTACTCGACCATAATCCGTTCAGAGGTGGTGGTTGAGCACCGATTTGTTTGAACACCGAAACCAATTTTCCCATAAGAAATAATGGAAAGTATTTTAATACGTTCTTACCATTAAGAAAAATACCTAAAATATTATAAGAACGTGTATCTAAACAACAATGAAGATGTAAATGTGCACAAGCAGTACATGATAAAGATAAATAAAGCATTATACACCATCTTGCTTTTTCGCAGATGAGAGCTTCACTAATGCTGTCCCCTGCCAACATCTTTTCCTTGGTAAGATAAGAAGCAACTTCCCCATTTCTTCCATTATCTGAGGCCTTTGCTTACTAATTGCTGTCACTCCCATTGCAACATCAGCTTTCTTTAACACTTCCTTATGCCTCAAGATAGTGGAAATGGTTGATTTTGCCATTTCAAATTGCAACGCGAGGTCGGACACTCGTACACCACTTTCATGTTTAGCTATAATTTCCTTCAGTTCAATAGTGGTCCTCACTGTTTTCCTCTTTACCTTCCCCTCATCACTGTCTTTCTGTGGACCCATTATTAAGGGCTAGAGCAACACAAAAAAGTTTAAATCTTGGAAGAAATATTCGAACAATTTTCGTCCGTCTTACTCCGCTGGCGGTCCGAGTCGAACTGACGCTTACCCAGCACGTTCGGGTCGACTCGGCTAGTCGAGTACCGAAAATCTGTTCGAGGTCCGACGCAATTTCTACTCAAATTTTTTGGTCGAGCACCGATTTGGTCGAGTATAGAGGCGGTCGAGTTCCGAAGTACCACTGTATAAAGACCTACCAGAAAGACAACTTTCAAAGATATAATCATAAAAGGAACATTAACAACAATTAACTTAACATACCACTTCACCAGGTCAATTTACACGCAGTTCTGTATGATCTTTTCATTCATATGGTACAAAATAATTGCCCAATGATTGCCACTTCTATTTTAATTGGTTAAGATGTATTTAAAAATATAAGTAATTTAGTTTTAGTCAAGCATGTAAGCTCTCCCTACACAAAAATGTTTATAAATACTACACGTGAGTTCAGCATGCAATATTGGTGATAATTCTGTCAGCAACTGCAACATTAGCCTTTAGATACAAAATTTAGGAATAATAGAAATACATGGCCAAACATGTGGAGAAACAACAAAACTTGCAACACATGAGATATTTTCATCAGAGCAGCAGCAGGAATACAGCATAAGCTCACCAAGTAATGGGTGCTGCTATAGCGTGAGGTCTACCACTCTATAGCATCAGATCTACCTCTAGCTAGTGCTAAAGTGTAAGGTACGTCAGGTTACTAATAGATTTTACTTATTTCCATACATTTAATTCAGTGATAAACATGAAATTGGTTCATCTCAAACTGCACATTGGTAGGCAATATTTGGTGGTAAACCTTATGCTATAGTAGCATCAAGTAACAAATAAGAAAATTTTAAAATACTAGAGAACACTGAAAATTAGCTCCTGTATCCAGAGGACAAAAGATGCATGGCTAAAATGCTCCCCTATTTCTACAAATGAACTGAAATAGAATTACCTAACTTAACAAGACTTGACAGAATAACCTAGACTGCAATTTTTGTGAGTCATTTCAACATAGATTTCAGAATATTTGACTGAACTTCAACAAACAATTGGAACAGAGAAAAGCAGAACTGCTACAAAATTAGTTAGAATGTAATTATTTATAAATTAAAAAAATTAAACAAACATTTAAAAATGTAATAATTAGTATGAAATCGGATTTTCTTTGTCAGAAAAAATGTCCTGAATTTTTAAGATTGGCCATGCAAGACATGACTTACGTAAAAATAACAACATTTTAAACATTAATATGCAGCTAGTGTTTTTTCAAAATAAGGTACAGATGCCTTTATTCAACTTATCAATTCTAATGTCCTTGATAATCAGTTCCAATCATTGTGAATCAAATCATAAAAACTTTGCATAGAAAATAGTTACAACACACCTATGAAATACTGATCCATTCCAAGAATATAGAGATTCAATTATTTCAAAAGCTAACAAAGAATGTATGAACAGAACTCTTACCTTTTTCATAATGATAATTCTTGGTTGAGGCAGAAGATACTGCTACCAGGGCTGCCAGCAGGCAGAGATGTGGCAACACAACTTGGAGACACTGCATGGCTAATCACGTTTGGGTCAGCTCTCATGTTTCAACTTGACGACTACATCTTGCGCACACAAGTACGCAAATTTGCTCTTGAAGTTACAAAATATTGACTTTAGCTTCTCCTTGGATAGTGGAACTCTAAGAAGAGGGAAAAAAACAAAATTATTAATGATTAAATGATGCAAGAGAATAAGTTCAAACTATGATTTCTTGAGGTTTCTTTGATTTCTGAACACATATACAATTAAAGTATAGTCAAAAAATTATTTGTTTATGTACATTTAATAACACTAAAGAGATTTAGAGCCTAACTCTGAAAACACTATAACATTCTCATTTATTTGACACCTAGTAAAAGAAAAATTAAGCAATTCTGCCCTTATATATGAAGCAAATGATAGAAGAAAACTTGAATTAATTGAAGTTCTTTCTCAATAAATGATATTTTAAAAATGCATACAACTATGATAAAATTTATTGATAAATAATTTTACAATCTACCATAAGAATATTGAACAAACAAGTAAACTACTGGAAATGAAGATACATAGCCCAGACTATCTAAATTCAACTCAGCAGTATCTTAGCAATTTTAATTTAATAGAAATTCCCTAAAATTTATGTCACTTTGAATATATTTTCTACACAAAGGCCTAAGTTTGCCTAATTTTTTCTTGCATTTTATTGCAATAGTGCAAAATCTGCCAAGGAATGATTCAACTCCACTGAAATACTGTACCAGTTTTTTGTTATTTCCAAATCTACCCTGCTGTACCTAACTTTTGGTACTTAACCTTGTTTTATGAAAAAACAAGTTACAAAATATAAATAAATAACCAATCACAGTAAAAGCTTATCGTTAGCCGTTGAAAATGTCTGCCCACATGTGCTAGAATTGACTGTGTAGTTTATCATTTAACAGTGAACCTCAGGGCCTAAGGTCAGATAGGGTTAATACATTCATGCACATGTGCAAGTGTAGGACATAAGATTGAGATGCTGCAAGTGCACTTGTTTGGAACAGCTGTAACCTTTCATCTAGAGTATCACACCTGCCAGAAAAAAACATGTTATCTTATTCATGAAATCTCTATTTCTATGTAGGCCCAAGCTATTCATGATTAATATTTGATAAATGATGCGTTAAAAATTTAAAGCAGTAACTTGCTACAATTATACATTAGTAAGTCAAAGATTTTAACAATTTAAATATTCTTTGTTACACAAATTTTCTAAATTAAAAAAAATCTTTGGTCAATATTGAAATTAATGTCATCAACAAAAGTTATAATTTTATTGCAAAATTTAGGTAATTGGAGATGTTTTACACAAATGACATTGTGCTCGCAAATGCTTAGTTTTTGAGATATTGCCGGCAGTTTTGGTATGGCTCTTGCAGTGAAAGGAGCATGCAAATGATGTTCTGCAACCCTATTTGAGTGCATTAAATGTTATTACAATGACAATAGTTAAGGGGAGAATGGTGGTTTAAGGGGAGATAGCTCCCAAAATTTGAAAAAATGGCTGAACTTTTTTCATGTTTTGATTTTATTCTCAAAAAGCAAGACAAACATGTTAGGGAGCTTCTGTGAAAAAATTAGCTTTTTATGTGCACTCGTTTTGCCCGTTATGGGGATTTGAAGCATGGGGGGAGGGGGAAGTGGTATTTTATGTTACACCTCCCCCTTGGCACTTTCTTCATGGTATGACGTTGCTATGTCATCTTCTTTGTCTCTTTATTACTGTATAATGATTTCGAGGGTCCTAGCTGACCCAACCAATAATAATAAAGAAAAATTGAGATTGTTTATGTTTCTTTGTTTACCTTTTTTGGGATGATCGGCGTGTGGGTTTTCAAAATGTATCTCCTCCTACAGTTTTTAAGCTACAGTGATGATTTTGGTATCATTGGATGCGGAAAAGCGAGTAGATGATGGAAAGTAAAGGGTATCTTCTACATTTGGCACGATCAAAAGTTGTGACGTCATAAAGACTGCAATTTTACAAAAGAAGACATGCTTTGATTTTTTTTTCTTTCAACTTCAAACTAAAGTTTGAACAATGTCATGTTAATTTTTGAAATCTATAAGTTTCTCTGCATACAATGAAGCTAAAATCATCACTTTTACCTGAACTGTTGGAAGAGGTGCATTTTGAAAAACCCACCAAAAATTATGTTTTCTGTGAATTATTCATTTTCTATGCAGAAAATCGCATCATTTTATAGACAACAAATGATTCACCATTTCATTTTCTATCAGTATACCAAATTTCATTGCTCTAGGTTCAATATTAAAGAAAACTTCCTGAAGGGGCTACCTCCTCTTAAAAGTGTTTATTTTACATTCTGTTTTTCACTCCAATAAAGAAAGTGAAATATGCCTATGTGCCCTTACTTTGGCCGCAGTTGTGGCATTGTTGGAACACGCTCTGCCTTTGCGCAGGAAACCCATTTCATGAACGACATTCTTATAACTTCAAAGTTAAATATCTTAAAAACTAAGCATTTAGAAGCACAATGTCATTCATACAAAACGTCTCAATACGTTCACTGCAAATCTGCTATTGTAAACAGTTGGTTTGGTTAGGTTCTAAATAGCAGAATAGGGAAATTGATTTTCCAGCTTGAATAAATTTTAATTCTTCCTAATGAATTCGAAGAATACAATTGTAAGACAACAATTTTCCTCGTATGAAGATTATTTTGCAAAAACATCACAAACCATATTACATATTGTGCATTTAAACCAGCACATAAATGGGCAATTTACCTGTTGGTACACATATGGCCCAATATGCAGTGAACGTGTTAAAATCTACCATATTACCTATATGTGGCAATGAAATTATTGAAATTGTTGACAACATTAAATTCAATATGACCATATCTTCACCCAAGTTCTTGACCTATGGAAAAAATGTAAGTGGATAACAAGCCAACAAACAGAACATGGTTTTCTTTCTAAATTCTTCTCCTGTTACTATTACCATCATTGAACTGCAGTCTGGTAATAATACTACTACAGGTCCCAAACTGGAATTAGTCAGTCTTTCTAGTCTATATTCATATCACAGAAGAAAACAGCTTCAGAGTGCTATAGGTAAAAGACACCAATAATTGAACTTCAAAACCACGTTGAGCTTAGTTCATATTCAACTAAATTGTTGGGTTCCAAATTATTTGCATAGGTATAATAGAGTTCCTTGGTACATAAATTTATTAAACTTTTCCACATGATAATGCTATTTTATATGGCATTTGCTAATATAATTTTTGGCTGAATTATTTTATACACTTGTAATGCTTAATTTCATTAACATTTTAATACATGTTTCTAATAAGCGTTGATTCACTCAGGTTCTTCTTGTACAAAGGCTATTTAGATTAATTTATACCGAGTTTTTCATATATAAATGTTTTTGTAGACCAAGGACTTTGTGACTCTAGCTCAAGCCCTCAAGGCATTAAAAGTTTAGGCAGGGTTCAGAATATAAACAACTGGTATTGGTCAAGTACGAAGTTTTTCTGCTGTTATATCTATGACCCATAACTAAATTTTGAAATCAAAAGAATATCTTTGTATTAGAGTACAAATTGTTAGACTTTGCATACAAATACTGTATAATCTACAACAAAATGAGTAAGAGTATCAAGTTAGAATGGGTTGGATGGTCAAAGCAAGAGTCTGGTGGAGCCGCAGGAGCAACCTGAAACACTGTAATTGAATAGGAAGGAGGAATTTGAGGTTACTTTATCACCACATATTCACTTGCTATATAACCTAGAGTTCTACTATAACACATTCCATCAGATCAACTTTTTGCTTTGAATTTACAAAGCAGAACAATCCTTCAACCTGAGAATATCTCACATTTGGGTAAACTTACAATAAGCAAAAATAGTTCAACTGAGACATGTCCAATTGGACCATTCATTCCTTTCCTTAAGGATACATAAATTTAAAATCAATCTGTTATGAGTTAAGGTAAGCGTCCCCCATCGGACCTTTTTTTTTTATTATTGAACCTAGAGCAATGAAATTTGGTATACTGTTAGGAAATGCAATTTGAAATTGTTTATCTCTTATGAAAAAATGCGATTTTCTTGAAAAGAAAATGGGAAATCAAAGAAAACGATATTTTAAGGGGTTTCAAAATGCTTCTCCTCCTACAGTTTTTGAGCTACAGTGATTATTTTGATATCATTGGATGCGGAAAGACAAGGGCTTTTATAGTTACTAAAACACATTTCCCAAATTTCCATTTTTATATAAAAAAAATTTGAGAGCAATTTCTGCTTTTGAAAAAAATGCGGATTTATGACGTCATAACGAATGAACAAAAAGATGTTGTGAAATCATTTATAGTAACTATCAAAGTCCTTGTCATTTTGCATCCAATGATACTAAAATCATTACTGTAACTCAAAAACTATAGGAGGAGAAGCATTTTGAAACCCCACATTCCTATCCTCTAAAAAAGGCAAAATAGGTCAACATAAACAATCTTAATTTTTTTTGTTATTATTTGTGGGGTCAGCTAGGACCCTTGAAATCATTATACAGTAATAAATAGACATAGAAGATGACATAGCAACGTCGCATTGTGAAGAAATAGCCAAGAGGTAGGTGTAACATGATAAAATACCACTTCCCCTTCCCCTCTCCCCCCATTCTTCAAACCCCCGTAGCGGGCAAACGAGTGAACGTACGAGTCTCATTTTTTCACAGGATGTAGCTGACCTCTTACACTTCCTATGGCAGCAATAATCCCTATTTCTCAAATTGTTCCAAAATCCTGGACTCCTATGAGGGACGCTGTCCTTAAGTATTAATCCCTACAGGTTCTCTTACTCTTCTTCTTCTTGCATTGGTTTAATTGAGGATTCTGGTTTCTGTTGGCCCATGCACTTCAGGTCTCAATAGTTCTTTCATCACAATGTGCCTGGGAACAGAGAAGAAAAATGGGAATGGATGCATGTATTATTATTGTTATTATTATTATTAGTCAGTTTAAGGGAAGTGAACGGTTTTTTGGGGCCCAAATCTGAAATTGAGATTATTGCTTGAAAATGCTCCTAAACCCTCCCTCTATCACGTAGAAACGTCATTTGGCCTGTTTTGGCAACCCAAACCCCCATAATTACCCCCCTCTCCCCCGCAGTTGCGGTCAGAGAGACCAGCTGCGGCTCTGCTTAGCTCTGGTTGGTGTTTCGAAAAGTTTTCTCTTTGTTTTTAGACAACTATCCATTCATTAGAGAGGTTTAGTGGTCTCTTGACCTTCTTAGTTAAGTGGTTTTGTGCTTGTCCATCCTGTGAAATGCCTAGAATATCAAATGCAGCTGTTCGCTCTGGCAGATGATACATTTTGAACTTTGAGGGGCAATTCCAGCTACAGTTTTTCACCTATGGAGGAAATGTTTTTTGCATCGTAAAGATCGAAGTAGGTACTATAAATATCTGATCTAGTTTTTTGATAAATTGATTTGAAATTTTTTTTATTGCAAAAAAAAAAAAAATTTAGGTATAAAAATTCGAAATTTTGTAAAAAAAAATTCTGAAGCAATATCAAAAAACTGTCTCGAACATTTGTAGATATGTTCATTGTGAATCGAACAAAAAAAATTAATTGTCTCTATGTACAATGTTGGCTGAGAAATTGAAATTTTGTGAAATTGGCCTCTGGGTGGGGGGAAGGGGGTGTGGGTAAATTCTTAAAACTTAATGGGTTATAAATGTTTATTCGAATGTCATAAACATGCTGTGAATACCTCAGAGCTTATTTCACTCCGGAAGTATTTCTTTTTAATTCTTGAATATTTCATAGGGAAAACCCGTTCGAGGCCCTCTGCAGTTTGCAGCAGGTGTTAGTGACTTATTAGTGGTAGTGACTTGTTACAACTATGAAAGACTTATCTAAAATGTTTTAACTTATTAGTAGTGTATTAGTTTGTAAGTTCTGATGAAAAAAAATATGAAATCATACAATGGAAACACTGTGTACTCTGCATTATGGTGTTGGTAACTTTGACCGACATTTACTCAAAATGTGGTTCATAGACTTTGACGGGCAATTTCTCATCCAGTTTTGAAGCTATTGAGAAGATTTTGTTTGCATCGTAAAGAGCAAAGTAAGTACAATAAATGCTAGTCGGAGTTTTTTTTGAAAAGTAGATTTGAAATTTTTTCATTGTCCATAGAAAAAAATAACTATGTTTTTAATATTCAAATAGTTGTCAATTTTTCTTTTTTTAGGAAAAACAAAAAAACTCAACTAGTTATGGTAGATATTTTGATTATAAATCAAATAAAAGAGACCATTTGTCTCTATGTACAATATTGGCTGAGAAATTGAAATTTTAAAGAATTTTCCATGGAGGGGGGGAGCGGAGGGGTTATGGGTAAATTTCAAAACTTTTAGGGCTACAACTGTTTATTTGAATATCATAAACATGCTGCGAATACCCGAAAGCTTATTTCCCTTTGAAAGTATTTTTTTTTCATTTTTCAATTCATGGCAAAATTCGTTCGCTTCCCTTAAGCCTCCCAATCCTCAACAAAATAATGAGATCCAAAGAAAGGAGGGAAGAAGTCACCATTTAGTATGGAGTTAAAGGGAACGTGGAGTCTATGCAGAAAGGGCATAGAATCAGTAAGATGAGAAAGAAGTTCATGAAACAAGATCAAAGTTGAAGAACGTAGTAAATGTTGAAAAAACAGGACAGCAGTGAAAGTGAAAAGTTGGTTGGGAACAAAACAAAAACCTTTGTTGTTTTAACAAAAAGAAAGCCTACCTAACCTTAAGCTCGGGCCCTCACATTGTCCCCTTAGAAGCGCTAATGACCATAGAGACAATGGTTGTATCCCCTTGAGCGGGGATGGATACCAATAAGTTTAAAATGAGAAAAGGTGAATTTGAAAATCACACATTAAAGTAGCACAATAATAGTTCCTTGAATTGTTAGAGCATGCTTAGTGATTAGTGGGGGCTATCCAACTGCAAGCACAGCATAGAGTCATTGACAGCAAGAGGGCGAATGGCCCCGCCTGGGCGCCGCAACCTGGAGCATCTTAAAGTCCGAAGTACATTAGGGATCATGAGAATTTAAACTTCACGTGTGCATTCCTCAACTACACTACTATACTAGTTTGGGAATGCACACGTGAAGTTTCAATTCTCATGATCCCTAACTCAACCTGGAACTTGAGAGTTGATTCGGACCACGGTACACCATGATTCGGACCGTGATTCGGACCACGAAGAGGATTCGGTGAAATCTACGAGATGAAAATTTGTCTGTGTGCGGATCACTTGATCGGTTGGTAGACGTACAAAGCATTATTTTTGATGGGATCCATCAATGATGACCACCACAGCAACGTTTATGAAATGGTACCAAAAATACAGAATTATCTTTGAGAATAGCAAAAAGAATAATAAATATGCATGCATCAAAACTCCTGACAAAAATGCTAGAAAGGGAAATGTGACCGAAGAAGTCACGTTATCAGTGTGCTTATGACGTGCTCGCCATATCCGTGTGTGTATAGGACCTGACTCCGTGCGGGGAGACCCGGGTTTGAGTCTCGGCGCTGGTGGCGATTTTCTCTGTTGGGTCTAGGAGAAAAATTCTAAGCACAAGGCCCCACTCTCCCCAGGTGTCTGAAATAAGTACCGGTCTTGACCGGGGGAAAGCGTCATGGCGTCCTGGTGTTAGTTATAAGGCATTTGAAAAACCAATGTTAAAGGTGATATGTATCATGCTTCAATTGGAAATAAAGCATCCGTAGATGCCGATGTTTGTTTGTTTCTTAAGGAAAATGTAACCGGCTAGCCATTTTTGAGAACCCATCTTAGATCCTTCCCGAATTACCCTGGCAAAAGGGTAATTTCTGAACTATAAGACGTACAATCTTGAAATTAGAACCAAATCAATGCTCGGGACAGGTACAACATTTTTATGTTTTTGAAAATTTTTTTACGCCCCTGTGGGGGGCAGAAAGTTCGGCTGTCGTGGCCCCTCAATTGTCGGCCGATTTTCTCTATAAGGCTCATTTTAAATGCGTTATAATTTCTGAATCATTCCACCTAAAAATTTGAAATTGGTTTCATTTTAAACATCAATTCATTCTCCATTCCGGAGTGTATAATAAAAGTCTCATACGCTTCCTGGGGAGGCATGGATAGAGGTCTTCCTAAGCTATCAATCGTTGGCCGATTTTCTCTGTAAGGCTCATTTTAGACACGTTATAAATTTTGAGCTATTCCACCTAAAAATTTGAAATTTATTTCATTTTAAACATCAATTCATTCTCCATTCCGGAGTGTATAATAAAACTCTCATACGCTCCCTGAGGATAAAAGAGAGCAACGTTCTCCTAGCCCAAAAATTCGCGCTGACGGATGCCGTGGTCACGTTAGTT
>JACJUY010014327.1:2245-15149 GCA_014220935.1 Platorchestia sp. MABIK | reverse complement strand
GTCTTACCGAATCTGTAGCCCGCATCATGTGTACTCTTCCGCGGAATGATATTAAATGAAGGAATTAGAACGTGCACCAACTTCAATATTCTACAGTAAAAATGTACTCGTACTTACCGCACACGCATGAGCTTCGTGATATCAACTCTAAATTATAAGTTTATTTATGACCTAAATTTTTTACAAACGGGAATTTATTCTGTCCTGAAATTGTATTCCAGATATTGTGTACTCCAGAGCTTAATTGTCTTACCACGGTCTTTGTCTTGTTCTACACTAGTATCATACATCTTCGCTGGCCGATATCTCAAATACTATCCTATATATTCGACGTCGTAATTCTATTCTATGTTAAAAGTCATAAATCTATTCCATTTTCAAAATCGTAATTTTATTTAATGTTAGAAATCGTAATTCTATTAGCTGTTAAAAATCGTTTTTTCTGCCCGCTATGGGAAATTTCAATTATGCTATGTTCGGAATTTGCGTGAAATATGCCCTAGAGGGAAAATACCCGTTAAAAGTAAAACATCAATTTAACAGTCGAATGGTACATTAGAAAAATGTGGAAGATCTGTTCTTTCCTACTGACAAACGAGGGACGAAAATGTCATTCCAATAATGAATATCTCTAATCACATCATTTATCAAAACGAACACACACATTCCTGTATAATTTTGGAGATGGCGTATGAATACCAAGTGTGAGAGAAAGAATCCTCAGACAGAAATTTTCTTCGGTATTATACAGGCGAGAAGTTTCTCGTATTGTCACCGTCTTGTTAGGTGTAATATAAACACGCCTTTTTGTTTTATCATTTTCGGGATTCACTTGGGCGCCTGTAAAGGAGTCATGCTTGATTGGCGCTCATCTCACAAAAGGCGGCTCAAAATTGGTTCGAGACGCACATGTTTCCATTGAAATATTTATTAGCACCCATTGAGTACCCATGGACTGAATAAAACCGCTCAAAATATTATAGATGCCTAGCAGGTTAATATTGGCGAGACTCCGCTTATGGGAAGCATGGTCCATAATTTCTGAATCTTTTCAAGGGGCGCCTAAAATTATCGGCGATGTCGCTCATAATTTCTCAATGGGAGGAGGAAAAGAATGCGCATAGAGCTATTGTGAGGGGAGGTTAGATCAGGGTATTGGGGGGAGGGGGATGGAGAGTTGGGGAAGCGTCCTTGTGGTCCTTAACACTGAATTTGTGGGCATATTAGGTGTCTGAACCATGAACAATGAAGAATTATTTATATACTAAAGACAAAATAACACAACAGGACTTGAGGTTGTAGACTGTAGAGGTACACGTACAGCGTGATTTTTAAATTTGTAGCATGAAAGAATATTTAGTAACTCCTATATTAACGAATAAATTTAAAAAACAAGTATTTATAAAATTCTGCAAAATGCTAGTTCAATTGAATATGTTTGTAACCAAGGTACACAATCTGGCATAAAAGCCACATTCAAATGAAAAATGCATAAGATTTTAGCGCGATCCCAAACTGACAAGCTGGGCAAAAAACCAATCATCTTCCCTCTGGGATATAAGCTTCCCTGTGACCTAGCAGCCTTGGATTTTTTCCTTTAGGGATACCATAAAGGAAGGGTTTACCGTGAAAAAAACAACAGATCTTCTCCAGCTCAAGGTGCCTATCAAGGAAGAAATTCAGCGAATTTGATCTGATCTCACCAGCGCCATAATGAACGGCCTGCGTAATCGTGACAGTTTTTGTTTGCACTCAGAGGAGCGGCTCCTGATGAATATTATATTCAAAACTTAATCAGAATAAAATTAGCATTTCCATGATTTCATAAATCCTTTATTTTCTAAAATCCATATATCAACATGGGAGGGATTAGTTATTCTTTCAGGCTTCATGTATGAAAAAACAGCACATGTTGAATAATCACGTGGAGGAATGTTTCGAAAAAAGAGCGTCGTAGGTTTCGCGGGAACTGAACATCGAAGGGTCGAGAACGATCTGAACAAGGGCCTGGCGGCACGCACGTAAGGGTTGCTTAAAAACAAAGGGGGATTTTTAAAGTTGGGGTTCGCGAGTTAAGCACGTATCTAAGATTGTTGTATTTGCTAGAGCGCAATGTCTAAGCATTAAAGCGCGCTTTTTGTAGAGGAGTTTGGATGGAAGGTAAGCATTATTAGATATATTTTAGGAAACGTAATTACTTTTTTTTTCTCCAGAGATGAGCGGGAAATAAGGAGAGTTGCTGTGCCACAGAAGACGATCAGAATGGACGCTTCATTGTAACCGGTTTTCATAGCACTTTTTTAGAGGATGCTGCAGTGCAGAAATATCTTTAGTCTAGGCGTTATTCTTTAATCGTAGTCCTTGATGTTTCTGAGTGTATTATTTTATTTAACTCGTGTATATATGACCAGTCAATGTTCATCAGTTAGATAAAACAATGTCAAGAATGGGTCAAAGGGTCAACTTATCATGCGACAATTGAAATAGACGATGAAAAATTACTGGGAAAATGTCTCAAAATTCGTTGATGATTGTGACTGTCTTCAATTATTTATGGTTTCTGAATTAATATAATTTAACATGAAAACATGATAGATTATATCATTTACGTGACAATTGGCTCGGAAAATGTACAATTCTTACTTTTGAAATTTAATGCTATAAGAAAAATTTAAAAGACATCAATAGTTTCCAAGATTACCGAAACATATGCAGTAACGCGCATCAACCACAACCCAAAGAATTGTTAATTCTTCACACCACAATAATTATTATTATTGTTCAACATATTGCGTAGGATGAGAGACCATTAAAAACCTAAATTTTCATTTCCCGTTTTTTTTAACCCAAGTTTATTATTTTAAAATTTTTCTCTGAGAATGAGACTTATAGGATAGTTCATTGATAATAATTATTATAAATGCTGCAAATGAAGCTGTTTATTCATTATCAGGAGAGGAAATTAACCACTCATGCCTCCGCGAGTGAGCTTGGTTGGCAAACACGCCTAATGCAGTCAGTCAATATTGCAGCTCTCCGACATCTTACGTCAGCTTTGACGTATGTGCATTGGGATAAATAATTCTACTTATTCCGAGCTATTTCCTACTCCTTTTTTATTACTTGAGACTCATAGAAGAGGTTTAGATAGGTTGAGGATAGACTGCAGCTTCAAAATGAATTTGTAATTAGTAAAACTCGGAAGGCCCCGAGACTACTTAGTACAACCTCAGGTTGTATATTGGCAAAAACGTAGTCAATTCTGTACAGCATTTAGGCACAAAGAAGCATTTTGGTGGTGGTGAATGTTTGGCCGACAGACGGTTGTCCGAAAACGCCAAAAGGGAGAACGTAATTGACTTAGCCACCAAACTCGACTTGAAGTGAAATAAAGCGTTACACGCACACTACACCCGCAGCACCTCCCCACACCGCCTTGGTCTTACAAGGTCCAGGCAAGTTGCTGACTCGTGTTCACACGAGCGTGTCGAGCGTACCTAAGCAAATGCTATCATGATTATTTGTAGACTCATATTAACAGAGTGCTGGGAGTGAGATCGCGAAACCATATTTTCTGGTAGTGACTTGTAAGGCAGCAAATTTCGTTTTCATGCAAATCGTTTATTGCCGCACATTTATATTTCAATTCATTACACTGAGCAAAGCTTGTTTTTTCTCAAGTATGACGATGATTATATCAGCGTGACGCGTCTCGATCTGCACAGCAATGCGATTAACACGCGTCTTAACTTGTGTAGCATGCGATTAACGCGCGTCTTACTTGTGTAACTCGTGATTTAGTCGTGTCTCAAAGTGTGTGTCTTGCGATTAACGCGCATCTTAACTAGTATTATGCGATTAACACGCGTCTCAACTTGTGTGACTAGGGATTGGCGTTCGTCTTAATTCGTGTGACTTTCGATTAATACGCCTCTGTATGATGCGAATAACACGCGTCTTAACTGCGTGACGCACGACTAACGCTGTTCTAAGCTCCACCAAGCAGCAAATTTTAAAGCTAGCGAGCACAATTCACTGAAGGGCGGCGATGTTTAATTCTGCCCCTGATCACCACTCATGAACATCCATAAGGAAACATTTTAAGGTGAGAAATTTAAAAAAACGTTTCTCTCAACCATTTCGCTATTTTATTTTGGCGTGATTTTATTTTCACTCGATACAAACCCAAGCAAAAAGAGTTATATCTCACATTGTAATAATATTATTTATTTTTTAATTAAAATGTCGAAATCAGTTAGACATTAGTTTCATCATCGAACATTATTTTTAAGGCCACTTGCTAATCACAGTGCTAAATTGCATGCTTGAATTCGAATAACTTATTCAAGACCAAATATTTTTCAAGCACAATTAATTGAAAAACTGGTATCGTCAGGGTATGTAATTGACGTCGTCAATTTTTTAGGATGGGTATAATATGCAGTGACCAAATAATTTATTGAGTGAAGTTGATTCTGACGTCAGTCGTTACCTGCAGTACTGTCATTCATTAAATAGTGAAAAAGTGATGCATGGTTGCATAAACTGAATATTATCTATAGGTCAGATCCGGCTTGTACGATACATTCGTGTTACTGCCTGCAGAAGCATTACTACATTCAGTATCTACGCGGCTCCTTGAAGTTTCGCCACGCTGGCAGCTCTTACAAGCACTCAGTAAAATTTTGACTATTCCATCATTTTCATACGCCTTAGCAAATGAAAGCTCACCAAAGCAAATAAGTTAAGATTACCACATTTGTGAAACGGATTGGATATGTTACGTATCGATTTACGTCTCATTTTTCCAGCAGAAACTTTAATTGATTTATAAAATTGAAGAGGTCTAACTCCATTAGTCAGAAAAAAAATATTCTTGCGCATTCACACAATCTGTTTTTGTATTCACATATTTTCACAGTCATTGATAAGTAAAGATGGCACTGAACGATGGCTCGGTTGAAGTACACAGAATGTATATGTTGTGACTCAGCAAAGTTGACACGGAGATTATAGTACAAAAGCCTGAGTTCCCTTGGCACTTTAGCTCAGCGCTTCCTCGCTCAGTGCCCATCACATGTGGACAAGCGTACTCAAATGCGAGCGCTATTGATGAACGTGAACAACAGAAAAAAAAAGAAAAACAGTTTATTTACAATGAAAATGATACAAAAAGCTCATTAAAGGTTTTTAAAAAATCTTAAAGTAAGGGCCCTTAGTTGATACACACACGCATGAGTATCGTAATATCCATGTCACTAGTCGAAACAAATGATTGAGGGCCATGTATTCCTCTCAATCCTCTGTGCGTGCCCATGCAGAAAAGTGCGACTTGCCTGTTCGTTCGTTTAACGAATCTTGTGTTTGTCAGCAGTCCGCGAACACGAACACAGTTGGAAAGTTGCCAGATTTCGATGTGTTTGTGTTTTCCATCCTGTTGGAAAACTCCGAACACGAACTTTCGTGGAAACAGCGAACACTCGCTTGTTTATGCATAGTGGAAGGTGGTTTTGCGAGTGAATTACTTGGTTTCTATGTCTTTTTTCCTATTTTATCTATTTAATTGTGTTTTGAAAATGCAGAAAATTGTAGGACGGCATGGATATTTATAACCGAAATTAACTAAGTAACTTTTTGTTATTCCAGGTTATTCAGTTATGACTGAATACGTTCGGAGACATAAACGCAGCACACAGCATAACAGGATATTCATACAGGAACAATAGAGGAAACCATCTTTATAACCTAATTTCAAAACAAAAATGTACACACGTTGGACTCTATTTTCCCACCCATGTAACACACAATAGTTCCTCCTCACCCGATTTAGTTCTACAAAATAAGCATGCATTTAAAAATATTTTTTTGAAGTCCGGCCCCATCACACAATCGGATCACATTTCAATAATCGCTACCATCTCAGCTAATCCAATACAAATTCCCTTCAAACCACGAAGACATTTTCACAAAGCAAATCGAAAATTATACAAACAGAGACTCTCACTTGTCACACCCCCTTCATAATCAGATCCAACTCTAAATGAACTAGACACACGAGAATATCTAGAACCATGGACCAAACACGTACAGGATGTCACGAATGCAACAGTTCCACTCATAACTCATGGAACTGTCCCGGGGATTGTACAAACTCACGAAACTCTGACACTACAAGCACAATACCAACAGACAACTCCATGTATTTCCAAATATGACTTATCAATAGATCTAAACAGACATCTGAATACAGTCAGAATCCAACTGCAAGACATATGTTAAGGTAAATACCAGCAAATTTGGGAGGAACTAATTCATAGTCTTGAACTGCAGGAGGATCCGAAAAAGTTCTGGTCCTCCTGCGGGAGGATGATGGACGGCAACTCCAAGCAACTAATACCATACATAGAACATAACAAAACACAGCTACATACTCCTCAACAAAAAGAACCTATCTTCAGAGATCACTGGAAAGAAATATTCACAGAACAGGACGAACCCAACTTTGATAGAGAACGCATTGTAATAGTACAAGAACAAATGAACAATATAGCAAATACGATTAAGCCATACCGAACTGGAAATATCAACAGACTGGATTCTATACATTTTCCCCCTATTACACTTGACGAGCTATTACAGGCGCTGCGACCGTTCAAACCGAAAGCACCAGGGACAACAGAAATAACCACTTTACAACTGAAAACCTACAGAAAAACATGGTCCATTTTCTGATTTAGATCTTCAATATGTATACATCAGCTGGTTACTTCCCGGACAACCTAAATCCCGTCATAATGATTTTCCTGCCAAAATCATACTCATTCACAAAATCAGTCCAAAATTACAGACCAATCTCCCTTCTAGATGTACTAGGCGAATTACTAGATAAAATTTCAAACAATAGGTTGACAAATTTCCTAACAATTCACAATCATTTAAATAGCAGACAACACCGATTTAGATGAAATATAGGCACTCATACAGCTTTAGCATCCCTGCATGAAACAATTTCCATCAAATCAGCCTAAAAATTTACAATAGACATTTGTTTATGAGATGTTAAAAAAGCATTCGACAAGATATGGCACTCTGGTCTGATCTTCAAATTATCACAAACCAATCTTCACCCTCTATTCCTCTGGACTCTGAACAATTGCCTCAACAACAGAACAGCTTCAAGAAGGATAACAAATTACATTGGGGCCACGATTCACATTGTGCACAGGTGTACTCCAAGGAGCATGTTTGTCCCCTACACTTTTTAGCTTCTATACCCATGATCTACCACCACCACTGCCTAAAACAGATTACATATGTTTTACATTTACTGATGATATTACCCAGATTACAGCCGGAAAATATTCACCAAAATACGCTACAGCCACAACCAAAAAAGCAATAGAACAGATCAATTCGTTTGAAAGGAAATGGAAAATACTAACGAACAACAGCAAATTTGCTATAATCCCCATCAATAGAAGGAAAACATTTGAAGTAACGATAAACGACAACCAGTCGTTGGACTGTACACGAATAAAGGGAAAGTCCAGGGATTAAACATAAACACACAAGTCATAGCATTCCAAGCCTCCATTAGACAAGCAATAGCCTACAAAAATCCAGGAAAAATTTACCGTTTTACTCACCTATCTACAGAAACCAAACTGAAACTATGTATGGCTTTCGTACAATCAGCACTAATTTACCCAGTCATTCCCCTACACACAGCATTGGCATCAGCAATATCCAAATCACAAAAAGTTCAAAAGAGAGCCATTAGATTCATCACAGGCACCATGCAATCTAACAGATGCAATACCATCCGAATACCTGCACAATCAACTAAATGTCCCTCCCATCAACATACTGCTACATGAGCATGCAAACAAGATCTGGATCAACATGCAACAATTCGATCCTGACCTGTAGCACTTACTTACGTTTTCCGCCGGAGCTCGTCCCCAAACAACATTCCAGATTTAAAAGCTCAAGACTACTTGCAATGGCCCCTCTCTCCTTCCGAAATTTACATGAACCAACATCTTTACCAGGCATTCATAGTAAGTCAAAAAAACTCCTAGTCCTCATACGGAGGTAAAGTGGGGGAAGACCTAAAATGCTTTCAGTAACATCTATTTATTTTTGGTTTTTCTGGAGTTTTGGAGAGCTGTAGGACGGTCTTCCCCCCACGGGTGGGAAGCCAAAACCCCAGATATTTCATCTTATTCCAGCTGCACTGATATTTATTTCTTTTTTCATTAATTCTTTTTCGCTATTTTATATACGACCACTAAAGTTCTTAAATTCCTGTTGACTTGCATATCTTAATATTCAACGGTCTAATAGTGTGTATATGTACGTTAGTGTAGATATATCTGCAGAACTAAATCTAAGAGTATATAACGTTTGATATACATAGGTGCTATATTGTAAATATTGTAAATAAGAATGGAAGACCAAAAATTTGATATGTAAATTATACATGTATATACGGAAAGTGTACATTGGTGTAAAAGAGTGTGTTCATGCGTGGAAGAAATAATAGATAATAGGAAATAGATTAAGAACTAGTTTAATATTAAAACAATCTAGATATGGGCAAAGCTCGTTCAGTGTAAATAGATTTTACATTTAATAAGTAGACTAAAGTTTTACATGGGTAAATGATATATGGGCGTAGAGGTAGGAAATTTCTTGATTGTACGCGTACTGTCATAAAATAGGTAGACATAAATCATAGTTTGTAATTTAAACAGTGAAACTTCGTGATGTGTTTATTGTGTAGATGAGCTGTATATGTTTGGGAAGCTAGGGTATTATGTAGGTCTAATATGTATGCATAGGTAGGAATCGTCAAAAAAAAATAATGATAATGAAAGAATAAGATAATAAAATAAAATAAAATAAAAAAATAGAAAATGACAAAAAATAGAAAGAAAAATATATTGGAAGTAAAAAATTAAATTTAAATAAAAAATAATAAATAAAAAACTTGTACATATTATAATAGGATACTTGTAGATAGGCATGTAATTTCACTGGGATAAATTTATTTGTGTACTGATGGCTCTTTTCGCCCCTCACTGTAGAATAGCACATTGTAGAGTAGAGCTTCATACGACATAATTAAGAAAGATGAATTACTTTTTGCATTTAAATCCCTGATGCATTTCCCTAAATGCATATGCATTTGTCAAAACGCATCTGCATTTCCAACAAATGCATGTATTCACTGCATGTGCGGCCAAAATAACCGCGCATGCGCAGCAAAAACATGCATGCGTGTTGTCACAACGCTAGTAATGACAAAGCTGCTCTCGACTCACATGGATGATTCACACCTATTTCAGGGAAATGAATATGGGTTTAGGAAGAACATCACTACTCAAGACGCTTCACTTCACATCATAAAAAATATACAGTGTTTTCGATCAAAAAATGTAGCTCTCTTACTGCAGCTAAATATTTGTAAAGCGTTCGACAGAGTTGATCAAAAGAGACTTCTGTTGGAAATTTTGAGCCTGGATGTAGACACTCATTTGTGCGAGAGCTAAATCTTGAACTGCTCTCATTTAACACGTTAAAGCAACAAATGCTATAATTTATTTCAGAAAATTTCAGTGTTCGTCAAGGATCAACCCTTGACCCATTCCTATTTTATAATTTCATAAATAATATTTTTTACATGCCTCCAAGTACAAATTGTCAAATTGCTATGTAAGCAGATGATGGCCCAATTGTCATGACAAGTTCGATAGCTGAATTACCAGAAACACAAGCCAACGCACAAGGTGACCTAAAGAACCTGAAATCTAGTTGAGAATAAAAAAGCTGCAATCTTAACGCAAGTGGAACGCAATGCATTAATTTTGGATCAAAAAATGAAGCCGTAAAATTGCCTAATATTATTCCGACGTTCGGAAATTATGTAATTGGGCCCACAGAAGAAGTAAAAACCTTGGGCATTTGGTTCAATCAAACATGTTCTACATAGCGCACGGGGAAACAATTTGCAACAAAATTAGTGAAACCTTTATTGTTTTTATCGGATTATGATACACTTGACGAAAGAACTCGGTTAGTGGTCATTCATTCTTTAGTATTACATGTATTGCGCTTTGACAACTGCTGTTCAATTAAGGAAGATGTACCTCAATATCTCTAAAACGAATACTAAAATATGTGAACTCTGCTGTCAGGGTTTTGTGCAATGCAATCCTAAAAAAATGTCCATGCAGCCCCTCACCGAAAGAAACTTGACTGGATCACTGTACCAGAAAGATTCTGCATTCGCAAAACCAGATACGAGTTCATTTCTCTCTACTCTCTTGAGCGTATGGCCGATGTTAGCATGGTCGACCAACCGAAGCTTTGGATTAAAAATTTAGCAGTGTAGTATTATGAAGGATTTCGTGTGTACATTTTCCTTATGTACTGCAGCATACAATAATTTTTTAAATCAATTCGATATTTTAAATTAATGTGGTGGTATTTGTGATACTTAGTTTCACAGGCAGCGAGAAATGCTTTCATCATTCACGAAGTTTGCGGTGAAGAAGTTTAAGTATGATTTTACAAAGTGCAGCATATATAAAGAACATCTAATTACAAACTTAGCAGCATCATTGAAATGTTAGAACGAGGACAAAAAAAACAAAAACTGCTGATATGCATGGGCTACAGTCCTGCTGACATCGTCTTAAGAACTATGTTAAATTAATTTGGCCGGAAATGAAAACTTTGAAAGGAAATCCTTGGAACATCCCATATATATATATAAAAAATAAAACTGCCTCCCGCTTGCTTGCTTGTTCCCCCCGTTCCTTTTACCATGAAAGAAAGAAACGAAAAAATATTCATTTCCACTGAAGTTGATACAAAATTCATCATTGATATTTTGAAATGTCTTGCCATAACGATCCTTAATTGTTACACACACATATGGGTATCATAATACCCAAACAAATGGCTGAACAAAAGATTACGATAAAAACATAAGAATTTGCTCTCTTGGTCAAGTTATTCTAAGTTAATAATGCTCACAAATGCAAGTAATAAAAAGTTTCAAAGTAATAACACATTGATACAAACGCTTTTGACAGCCTTTTCTTTCACTGACATTTGAGCATAATCTTTTACAGTATAACAGGGAATAATGCTGAAAACACTTCAGTATTTTTTCCTGGAATGGGTGGAAGGGAATAATTTTGCGTCTAGGACTAAAAAGTAGATATCGTAAAAATTCGCAACTAGCTTTAATCTACTGTATGTAACAACCAGAACCAAGAAATCAGCTGGCTCGGATCACACGTATTACCACACGGCCAATTTATGATATTCCTAACACAAATAATGCAATCACAGAGAATACACTAGCGTCAGAAACGAGAAAAGGATAGTCGCAAAAAGCTCACCAAAACATTTTACAACACGAATAAAACAATGAACTAAATATGATCTTCATGCTGTAAATAGAAGAATAAAATAAGGAAAACAATTTTTACAATAAGGTTGGAATATGAAAATTTGTTGCAGCATTAGCTGTTTATTAATTCCTAACATAGAGGTCTCTAATTGGTTCTGAAATCGTTATCGGGTTTATAATGGTCAATTAATAAATATTCCATTAAAAGTTTGAAGGAAAAACGAGAAAAGCATTACCCTGGTCAGTTAATCTTATGTTTGAGAGCTTATAAATACCGCATCTCGGAAGATGGATCCGGACCTCATTGGGAAATTTTTCTTTATGTTTCTTGGTGAAAAATTCCACCTTAGAGGTATTGCGCTGCTCTTCTGCCCCGCGATTGGTGAGCTCCCATTTGAATCTGTCAGTTTACTTGCTCATAAATGAATGTCAATGTTTTGATCTTTTCATGTGTAGACACGGGCTTTTATTTCTATTTTGTTCGCGTGAAGGTCTTTGGAGCACTTAACCCTTTAGTTAGATAACACAGCTCGGTTCTGTTAACGTGGTACATTACAATAGTTGTTCATCATTTTTGGATCATGTATAACTTGTTTTTCTTCATTTCTATCAACGGTCATACCACTTTGTTAATAGTTATCCTTGCTTATGCCTACAGTTTGTTAAAACGTAATTTCACTCAAAGAAAATGGGGTTTCAAGCTTCCTATGCCCTATAAGGCATTAAACAAACAAACATCGGCATCTTAGGATGCTTTATTTCCAATCAAGCCTGATACATATGATCTTAAGCATTGGTTTTTCAAATGTCTTATGACTAACACTATATATAGGACACCATGACGGTTCCCCCGTGAAGCCGGTACCCATTTCCGACACCTGGGTAGAGTGGGGTATTGTGCTTGAGCTCTCCCTTATACCCAACGGGGAAAATCGCCGCACCAGTGCCGGGATACGAACCCGGGCCTCCAACATGCAAGGCCGATCCCTTAACCACTGTACCACCGCATTATGAAACTTGGGGCAAGATTTAAGCCCTGACATCACTTACATAGAGAATATAGAAAAAGTTATTAATGGAGGAGTGGAAATACACGGAAATCCAATTAATGGAAAGATAAGGCGTTTATTTTCGGGAGAAATGTCGGAACGACATTTGAAATAAAATTTTGAAAACGATGAAATTGAGGGCAACAAAATTAATAACTCTTCAGAACCGGACTTCTGGGAGACAGGCGGGCGTTCGACTTGCGCCGTCATAGGAAGCACTGCACCCGTGCTCTGTGCAGTTAATTATGGTTTGGTAAGATACAGTTTTAATTAGACGTCATGTATAAATATCTTTGTTATAGAAAGTTATAGTTGTATGTAAGTTATAGTGAGTTTCTATATTGTAAGTTATAGTTAATGGTTTTTAGGTTATAAGTTATAGTTAATAGATTTTATGTTATAAGTTATAGTTAATTGTAAATAGTTTTTC
>JACJUY010014326.1:0-17837 GCA_014220935.1 Platorchestia sp. MABIK | reverse complement strand
ACATTATAAATAAAACTATTTCCTACATTGTCCCAATAACAAGTTGATATCATAAATAAGTAAATCTTTTTTCGCAATTGTCTTGTTATTAGCCTATTATTGTTATCCAAGATTCCAATATCAGGTCAATAAATAATTATCAACCCAATATTGGCCTAATAATTTCTTGCTACCTGGGAGATCGCGAGACAACTGATCCTCCAAGCACCAACGATATAGTCGATAACACCGGTCGTCTCGTTCTCCACAACAGCTCCAGGCGGTATTTTAGCACTGGTCATCGAAGGGCAATAGCGATTGCACCACATCAATTGCTTCGACAACGAGTAGGCATCAGAACATCCCTGAAGCAACTTCTTGCATTGATACGGCTGTCACTATTGCGTCTTGCAATCGTTGGGAGACTTTGGGAATGAGTTCTCCAATTCAAAGTGAAATCCTAGACGAGTTATGTAGATTCCTGAATATAGTAACACTTTAAAGTTACTTTGTATACTAGAGAATTTCATCGTCAATAATTGATGAGACATAAATATCAGTTAAACCCAAGTCATGCTGACAATAAAATTAACTATGATTTTCAAGATGGATGTTTTTTACGGTGAAATAATTTCAAGATTTCATGATTTTGACGATTACAAATCAGGAAGTACACGGACGCCGCAAGAATCGATAGTGCCTCATAAGGAAAAAAAAGTCCCAACTTCTACGTAAAATCTTGGCACTAATTTAAATAAATCAGGTTACCTTTTCTGTGTTGATTGTTTAATGACACTCGAACATTCATTACTCTGTTTAGCATATATCAAATTGGAATCATAACTTTCATCTCGTTTTTTCTTCTTGCAGTCAATTGCCTCGACTGATCTATGAGTAGCGACTTAGGTGCGTACATGAATATGGTATATTTTCAGACTAGATTCTGTGAACTTACTTTCCTATTTAATGCCTATCTGAGCTATAAAGTTTAAATTACCATACCGTTTCACAGGAAACTAATCTGTTGCGTGAAAAACTTCGAGTTGTCTCAGTTTCTACATCTTATCTCTGTTTTGCAGTAAATTTTATGCATTTTGTAGAATCTTCTGCTAAGCACATGGGGCACAGTGTTCAAGTTGATCTTCATGTTTGCGCTACGTAAGTGCACTCGATGACATATGAGAGGGGAACTCAATGGCGTTGCACTCCAAAGCCGTCGCTCGGAGGAACCAGTTACGGGCCAAATATCTGCTGGTAGCTCTTACTTTTCTTTTCGAGTAGCAATGAGAGGGAGAGCCTTTCGCTGATACTCTTAATATAGAACGCAGATCAATTTTAGGAGTGACCATTCAGCTATTTTGCGCTACATGAAACATGTTACGTCCATAAATGTGATATTAAATTTATTTCCATACTGCCTCGCATTAAGCAATGGTTCTTGCCGAGGGTCTTGTCAACGGTTCCTGTGAATTCTGAAAGGAAAGTGATTTTAAATGCTCCGGCGCAAATCAACATTTTAGAAATAAGCTTGAAGGTATTCGCAGCATTTTTGACAAGTTGCTAAATAATGAAGCCTCAAATGAATGTGTTCTAATACATCTGAACATGTCTGTAGTTTGCTTTAGTCCCAACCTTATCAGAAACTTAAAAACGAAAAAATTCAAAGAAAATTATTCATCTTTACTAAGAAAATTTTTTAGAGTTCTGCTCCATCATCAGTTAAAGAAAATCATTACGCCTGAAGTAAAAGATCAGAGTACAATGAATTGTAGGTGCTAAAAATATACCATGAGAGAAAAAAATACAAAGAATTCTGCAAAAGATAACAAAAATTCGTTTCGTATAACAAAAAAGAAACAAAGATGCACAAAAATACACGCAAAATATAAGTCCTAAATGAAATTGGGCTGGTGATGAAGAGGTTTCTACCTATTTACTATTTGCAAAGGGCATAAACTGTCCATATTGTTAAGATCAGTTTTTTTTGTATCTTTTTTGTGGCATACTTTGTATTTTTTACTCTCATGATATATTTTTAGTACCTACAATTCATTGCACGTGATCTTTTATTTCTGACGTAATGATTTTCTTAATTGATGATGGAGCGGGACTCCGAAACGTTTTCTTTGTAAAGATGATTAATTTTCTCTGAATTTTCTTCGCGTTAAAGCTTCTGAATGTCGTCTACACTGGGAATTCATGATAGCTGTAGATATGAACCTTCTGGTCGACTCCTACGATCAAAAATAAAGCATCATTTATATCTCCCGACAGTAAATGTTTTCCAGTTAAGGTATTGTAGATAGAAATCTTTCATTCTATATTAATCATTTAGGTGCTCATAGAAATTCTTCCTCATCAGGTTGTCTCCGAACTAATGTTTTACAATGTTTATAATGAGCGTAAATCATTTATTTAAGCTGTGCAAGAGTACAACTTACTGTCTGATGTCAAGTACCCAGTCGGAAATAATGGTTGTGATTATAGTAGAATATAGTGGTGTATAAGAGATTAAAGTCGATTATGGACGATGAAACAATATGGTAGATATATCGACCATAACATAACGTTGATTTTGGTATATTTCGGTCGATATTGGTGGAGGCAACAATGGTTGATTAAGGTATGCTATTACATGGATGTTTTAAGACTATATATGGCAGAGCATAGATAAATGAAGCTTTAACTTTGCTCCGTAAATTAAGTACATAAAAAACAGCTTTTCAAAATAAATTATAAATTTCGTCGTCTTTATATTTGCAAAATGTTTTGTTTTTCCATTTAGCACCTACATAAGCTGAAAATAATTGGAATTTCGCAATGTATTTCTATTTACTTCAATTATGCATGTACGGTATTGTTGATTCAAATTGTGTCCGCATATAGTGTAGTGTATCAATTATATATTCTATGAGTGATGGGGAAATGACTCTTAGAGAAAACGTACTGTGAAGTTACTCTTTATATGTTGAAGTTACCTGGAGAGCAATACTTTACTAATAAAATTACATTTAAGACAGTCCAGTCTATTTTCATTCCTTCGTTCCGAATCACATTTGAAATTTGCCTACATACTTTAGGATAAAACACTGTTGGCCCATATAGAGAATGATTACTGTAATGAAATGTGCAATAAAAATAGAAAAGTTATGTGTTGCGTTCAAAATTTGTTACCCGAACGCAGCGTTTCATACGTGTTCCATACAGAGAAATAACAAGGGACACCCGTGGTTTAGTACTTGTTCGATCATTGTACCTAACTCCAGATGTTGATTCAAATTAGTACAGTAACTTTTTTTGCAGCGACATTTGGCACTCTTGTACTGCAAAGGTTTTACTTGTACCTTTAAACTTACAAGACGTTAAAATGAGAATAAAACAAATATAACAGTTTTACTGCGTTCGTATGCAACGTGCTTATGTTTGTACGAACTACGCAAAGTATAAAATATGTCCGAAAAACTAATTTTTTTCACTATATTACTTCTACGCAGCGTATAAAAAAATTACATGAGAATTACAAGAGTCTGTAGCAAAACAATGATTCGGAACACAGAGAATTAATTCATAGAAAAAACTTTTACTGTAATGTGATTCATTTCCTTGGACTTGCATTACAATACTTGGATCTTACCTCTGGCAGCTCACCCAGGCACTTGTTGACGGTTAGTTAGGACTCAACGGCCGGCGTGGTTGCATCTGTGCACTGAACTGTTGATTGTTTTAATTGATCGTTTGATCCAACATGGGTAGAAAAAGAACTTCGAGGAACTAAACTAACTAAAAGAACTAATCTATTTAGTATCTAGCTATAAGTACATTCATGAACATCGACAAGAAAAATATTAAAAATTTCTGTGGCACACAGTTTTCTGCCAATAGTCATGAAGTCGTGCCGCGAGAGTGGCTCAAGAAA
Source organism: Platorchestia sp. MABIK (assembly GCA_014220935.1). Lineage (NCBI taxonomy): Eukaryota > Metazoa > Arthropoda > Malacostraca > Amphipoda > Talitridae > Platorchestia > Platorchestia sp. MABIK. The sequence continues at coordinate 13,942 of JACJUY010014326.1, read as the reverse complement.
AAAATGACGAAGTGTCTCTGGCCAAAAAATAACGATGTTCAAGAAGTAAGACGGCGGGCACACAGAACACTTTATGATCTGTGGCGGGCCCCTGGAGGACTTGCAGCAGATGACAGCTGGGAACTTATCCCAATTAAACTGCTGACACATTCAAGTAAGTTGTGTTCAATAATTTTTTTTGCTAATTCAAAGACCTGAGGGATTTTTATATTAATGGAATGCCCATTTTGAAATAATACCACTGGCGTTATGCATAATGTAACTATCCCGTGGGTTATGAGTAAAGTTTTAAACGTGTTTTTCATGTTTTTGTTTTCTATTTTAATAAAAAATGTTTTTTATCCGTTTTTTTTGTTTTGTTTTTCATCAGTTTTTTGTTGTTTTCACTTGTTTTTATTAGGATTGTGGTTTGTCAAATAAATTAATACTGTGCACAATTCTGAAGGTATAAACTAATAATAACTATTTCTAACTTTTCAGCATTACGAAATAGTCCAATTTCCTCACGCGTAAGTTTGTTCAGAAATGCTAATGACTTCTTTGCTCTTAACAGAACTTCAGCTTGCTAGGTATGACGAGGCTGCTCGACCATTTTGCTCTTGTCTCTCGTGTGATGAACATCACTGTTTATGTACAATATATCTAGTCATACAACTTTTTCTGTGATGTAAAATTTGATTTTTTTTGTCTAGTCGCCTTCGTCTTTTGTGATTACATATCTAGTCTATATTACTTGAGTGTTAGTTTTGCGTTTTTTACAATGTGACTGAAAATTATTCTGTATTGTTAATTTTTTTCCAGCCTGAGGATGACGTTAGATACGTCGAAACGTTGCATTTTATAATCAGACAGAAATATAAATTTTAATGAATCACTGTGTTTTAGTACAAAAATGCTAGGAGCATTTCTGAACAAACTTACGCGTAAGGAAATTGGACTAATAATAACTACTGAATTATTATTGAAATACCTCAATGATATTATTTATTATCAATGAAAGAAAAAGAAAGGGCAAGAAACTAGGACAGAAAAGAAAGGCCTGTAGGTAAACTACAGGACACAGTTGCAAGGACTATGACAAAAACTTTGCAATTGGCCCTTGAGGTGACTCAAGTCACTCACATGAAAACCTGTAGGGACCCCAAATTTCTAAACTTACCAATCATCTTGCCCATAAACCTCACAAAATTTCAACTATATATTATTCATAATCTTGTCAGAATCTTGTTGTGTCAGAAGGTGAGCGGCAACTGGGACAGGGCGTCAGTCTATCAGGAGCAGGCCCTTTAAGGGGTCCTCCGGGGCCCCTGGGGGCTCAGAATTGTTAAAAAAAAATTTTGTCGGAAATGGGCCCTTAGGTGAACGATTATTGTGTCCTAAAATTTTATGGCGCTACGGAGGTTAGAANTCCCCTCCAATAGGGGTGCAAAAAGGGGCCCCTGGGGGCTCAGAATTTTTAAAACAAATTTTTTGTTGGAAATGGACCCTTAGGTGATGGATTATTGAGTCCTAAAACTTTATGGCGCTGCGGAGGTTAGAACCCTTCCCAAAAGGGGTGCAAAAAGGGCCCCCTGGGGGCTCAGAATTGTTAAAAAAAATGTTTGTTTAGATTATGTTTAGATAAAAATAGAACATGAAAACAGCATTCAAGCACGATAATTGTCCATGGTATTACAGTTCCACACAAAAACATTTGTTTTTGGCCTGTACTGTAAAGTTACTTACTTTCAACATTCAAAAGAATAGAAGTCATTGAGTTTTTATGTTAGGAAGAAAACAAAGACAGTTTTAGAATCCTTGGAACATTTCTAGCAAAGTTATGTTGCCACTTTTCCATTTTTACATTTTATTTGTTATTTATTTATTGCTCACGCTCCGCTGCATTGGCTTGCATAACGTAAGTTTTGATGTTCTCAACTAGAATAGAAAATATCGTGACGACTAATCGACCTTAAAATGTCAAAAGGGAAGTAAAACTAGATTTTACCATTTATCAAAATGAGACGGAACGCATGTATGTATTTTCTAGTGATGGTAAAGCTCACACAATTTTAGGATTCTAAATTGCAGCCTTTTTTAGTGCAGGAAATGCGTAGAACGCAGCAGAAGCATCAGTTGGACCTTCAACTGACACTATGATAAGCTGCGCACAGAACGCAGCAGAAGCATCAGCTGGACCTTCAACTGACACTATGATAAGCTGCGCGCAGAACGCAGCAGAAGCATCTGCTGGACCTTCAACTGACACTTTGATAAGCTGCGCACAGAACGCAGCAGAAGCATCAGCTGGACCTTCAACTGACACTATGATAAGCTGCGCGCAGAACGCAGCAGAAGCATCTGCTGGACCTTCAACTGAAACCTTCAACAAGCTGTCCGTCTGATAATTCGGCTTCATCTCCCCTCTTCTAATAATTATAAGTGTTCTAGTTATGCCAACTGTTAAAGAGGAATAAAATGCTTATGTTGCTTAAGTGTTCGTTACATGCATTCTACGAGTTCCTATTCATTATTATGGATGGGCCCCATGAATAACCATCTAGGTTTCGGCTAATTTCTCCATTTTTGGTTTGATTGATGTGAAACTCGTTTTGTAGACATGGGTGGCTGTAGTTGCATTTTGGATTTCGTATTAAAAATTACGATTTTTATGTTCACCATTTGAGCCACGAGCTATTCCAGTTTCACTAGAAATGGGACCCATCTGCAGTCCCACTTGACTGCGCGTCTAGTTTTTGGCTTTGCCTGGAACTTTACTAATGCTTTTCCCCGAGTGCATGTTGAAAAGGATTAACTTGTTATGGTTCCCCTCACATGAGGGAACCATGTAGTAATCGGACATGACCCATAAGAAGTGGTCGTAGAGAAGTGGGGTTTAAATTTCTTGACGTATCTTGTGTTATACATTAATTATTTATGTCTGTCCGTCAGTAACCCTATATTTTCTAAATTTGGCGACAGTTTTGAGTTGATCTCGTCAAAAGTAGTATTATTCGCTTGGTTTCGTCAATGTCAATAAATGAACTGTTGCCGACCTTAGAAATTAGAATTAGGGACCCCCAATTCCCACTTTTTGAGATATTTTAGATTTCTAATTTAGACTTCATTCCTGAGAATTGTCGAATGATATATCAATAGATTCGTCTCGACAATGAAGATAAATGCTAAGGTTTTTCTGTTTTTTAATTTAAAGTTACGAAACACCCGCCCCTCTTTTTTACATTTTTTAATTGAATTGTGAGCTCGTTCATTGGTCACTCAACCGCGTTGTAATTTTTTCATGCTAGACAAACTCTTCATGTTACTTGAGTTTTTCTCTGCAGAAAGTGTTTCTTTGCTTTCATTAGTTTATTTCGATTTAAATACGATAATTACGTTTCTATTTGCTTTATTAACGATTTTTTATGTACTCATACAGTCCATATCTTATTAATGATTCTCATCGGAATGTGCTTAGTTCTTTGTTCCTTACGGTTATTTGCAATTTCTTTGATTATTTCGAAACCTTACTGAGTTTCGCAAAAAACACATAATTTTACTTCAACTCGTTCAAACAAATATATACAATAAATATTGCAATTAAAAAATCTTTCATAAACATTTGTTTTCAGAAGCTCTGAAGATTAGGATATACCACTAAGAACAACTATAATTATCTAATGAATCATTTGCTGAATATAGTTGTTTTTAGTGGTGTATGGTTATGTTAACAGTTATATAAAGTTGATCATGGTAGAATATAGTTGGATCATCAGCTGCTAATGATACAACTATTTTCTACCATGATCAACTTTATTTAACTGTTAACATTACCATACACCACTTAAAACAACTATATTCAGCTAAACAACTATACACCTATATCCTACCATGATCACAGTCGATTATGGTTGTGAATGGTGTTTCATACGGTTCACTATGGTTGAACATGGTTGTGGAGCCAGACCCTGAAAGGTTGATATAGGTTTTTTATGTTTAGGTATTATAGTTGGTAATGGTCAAGAAAAGCGGACATATCCCTACCAACATGCACCCCATAAATAGTTGAATATGGAGGATATTTCGATGATAAACAACCGAAGATCTCGACCATAATCATCGTTGTTGCATACCATAATTTCTGATTGGGTAGTGCGAACACAATGGAAACGGGTGAATTTAGCTATCCACCCAAAGCAAAGCTTTTGAATCATTTATCTGTGAATCGAGCTTGTGTTCGGGCATGAAAATTTCGTAGATAGATGAATTAATAAATACATTAACAGATGAAATGTGAGCAAATATGATTGAAAAAATTCCCCAAAATAAGCAAGATTTCGAAAAATGAATGTTTCGGATGTTTATTATTACATTAGCATTCATTTGCTAATTCATTTTCCCTGTTTTTGCACACATGTTCATCAGATTAGATTAGATTACACGTTAGTTTAAGCCTCCCTAACAGCTGAAAAAAATTAGAGTTTCGAAGAGAGGAAAGAGGGAGGCACCATTTAGTACAGAGATAAGGGAACGCGGAATCTATGCAGAAGGAGCATAGAAACGGAAAGTTGAGAAGGAAGTTCATGAAACAAGATAAAAATTGAAGAAGAAAGTAGTAGGTCCTGTTTAAACAGGATGGCAGTGAACCGGAAAAAGGCGGTCCTTAACGTCACAAAAAACACTTTATTTCAACAAAAAGGAGGCTCTCAGCTCGGGCTCTCATCCAGTAAGTTCAAACTTACAGCGAGAATCATCTCAATAACACCACCCTCGGGCCAGTGAGTACCTGAACTCTATTTGAAAGCGCCCACAAAAAATATATTCAATGATTTCAAATATCAGCGGTACGATGTTCTTCTGTCATGCTTATTGAGTTGTATTTTGAAGGGATCAGAGACAAAAAACATATCGTGACGAAAATGTTGCTCGGCATCAAATACATAACATTATCTATATTTAAAATCAGTGGATACATTGTTCGCCATATTTTTTAGTCGTAAGAGATCCTTCCTCTGTAAAATATTCAGAAATTATTAACAATAATTGATTTACGTGTTATATCCGAAGGTTATTGAATTTTGTCGCCAATACGGACTGCACACTCGAGATGAATGCTCTTCAAAGTGTGGGTTGCACGACCATTCAAAGGCAGTCGAGAAATGTATGATCATGGATTTCTTATTTATGTATTAATGCTATCATTTCCTAATTTTTTCCGATAAAGAAGTAATAAATATAGATATATAAAGTGTCATCATCATTTTTTAGCCTGAAAACCATTTATAAAACAATACACAAACTTAACGAAAATGCTGAGGCAGTATTATATGTTTGTAACATGTTTTGAACTTGTTCCATCACATGCCTATAGGTTTACTGTAGAACTAGCATTGCAAAGTTGTGCGTCTGGTGACAGTGATTACAGTTCCGCTCAGAGGAATACAGCCTGTAAACGCAGAAGTTTCACAATCCGTGCAAGAAAATCATGTCAATAAGTGTCATAGCGATGGTGTGATGTCAAAATTTCCTTAATCTTTACTATTATTAAGCTGTCATCAAAGTAATATGAGCAAACGAATTAAGAAAAATTCCAATGGCCGACGCTAGAGTGAGCAGAGAATTTTGAAAATAGGAGAATACCAATTTGAAAAATTATTTGAAAACATTAAAAATAGTTCAAAATTTACAGTTTATTAGGACGAAATTACCGGTATCACAAACATGGCACACTTATTTGCGCACGTAAGGTATTGCTACAACAGCGATGTTCATGAAGACTTACTGTTTTGCAGGCCGTTAGAAGGACATACGACAGGTGAAGCAATATTTCAAAAAGCAGATGATTTTTTACAGAAATGGGATTGAATTGGGCTAACTGTGTTGGGGTGTACACCTATGGTGCCGCAGCAATTACATGGAAGAATGTTGGTTTTCCACAATAAAGTCTGGTCTGTACGCAGTGAAGATATTACCTTCACTATTTGCATGATTCATCGGGAGGGCAATGAAAAAATTTAACGATGAATTGTGTGTAGTGATACAAGATTCAGTTAAAATAATGATTTACACCAAATCCTGTGCTCTTAAAACTCGGCTCATTCCAAATTTGTGCAAAGAAATGGGTTAAAATTTTGAATTCCTGCTGCTTCACACTAACATTCGATGGTTTTCAAGAAGTAGCGCTTTTAGAAGACGGATCGCTTTAAAAAAATGAAGTAATGTTATTTTATCAGGTATCGATTCAGATTTGGTAAAAAATTTCCAAACTTTGTCATTCATCAGATATTCTTGACAAGCTTAATGACCTCAATACATCATTACAAAGCCAAAATACAAATGTTCTCACATTAACTTCATAAATTCCAGCTTTCCTGAAGAAAGTTAATGTATGAATGATGGATGTAAAAAGTAACTCATGTGATACGTTTCCATGTCTAGAAGAGTTCATCAGAGAAAATGAACTAAATTTTGAAATAACCAAACCAATTATAATTACGCACTAGGTGGCTTGTTTAAAAAATTTTCTTCAAGAATTAGACATGAGCCGATTTGATTACATCCAGAATTCATTTGATGCTAAAGTCGAAACAGTGTGTCACCTCACACTACAGGCCAACGTTTAAGGAAACAACCACCTAACGAAGCGCGACAACTTTATTATGAGAGTTTAAAGAGTATGAGGCTAATTTGGTAAAAGGGCCGATAAAGAATGAAATTTTTAGTAGAATGAAAAAAATTGACTTCACACATTTAAATTTGAAGTGGAGGTATAAGAAATCAAATTATACATAATATTTCATAGTTACGTATACATCTGGACACAGCACATTCTACTTTTGTCATGAACTCATCAGCAACGGTCCATTACTGCTGCTACTTCAAATTTCTAATAAGCTTCTAGGTATTATAGAATTTCATTTTATGAAAAAAAGATCTAGTGGAATGTCAACAGCAAGCATGTTGTAGATTCTGTTTTGGATTCGAAAAAATACACCGCCAGTGAAATGATGATGTCTAAACGCCTCTCATATTTCGTGTACTTTGCCATTTTTATAACTGCTTTAAATTCCTCCACTTTCGGTTTAAAAATGGCATTCACATTACTTTACAGAGGGAGAGACGTTAGAGTATCAGCACTTAACGGAGTTTGCACTTCGATCTCGTGCGCTCCATCAAATAACAAGCCTGTGATGAAGTGTCATCTCTTTTAACTGTATGTCGGCAGTCAAGTTTCCAGAGTTGTAGTTACTTTGAGGAAGACTGTTGAGCTGTTCTAACAAGCTATGGCTTGTTGAGGTTTCGAATAAGCATCACTTGTGTTGAAATTTCCATAATCTGAAATACTGTGTGACCGGTTTTTATCGGTGGCTCCAAACCTGCACGACAAGGAAACACTGCTTCTAGCCGTTTTATTTTTAATACCATGGATCAAATAGTGGGAAAAATTTCAATTTGTTAATTTTTTAACTTAAACGTTACTATATAAAAATGAAACTCTTCTTGATAACTATTTTTTAATTCCTTCCAGCATTCGCAACTTTTCAAATCCTGTTAGGAGATGTGAGGTTGTCCTGAAGAAGTTTGTCCCATACCATTTACACTTTCCTATAAGAGTTTCAGCACTGCAACCAAAAGAATACCATGCTTTGTTTTCAAGAACTGACCGCAAGGAATATTGATCACTTTTATTATTGGTTATTTCTTAGGGACTTAGCTTAGGTCACTGGGAGAATTTTCCTCTCTGCTCAGGAAGGCTGCATAAACCATTGTCACTAAGCCACCGTGGTGGTACAGAAGTAGTGCGGCTTGTTATTCCATCCTCTGGATTAGCCCAGATGCAGTTTCACACAAACAATAAAGTACTGGTAAAATTTTGCGAACACGAAAATTGTCGTCAAAATTTGGTAGTCAACTCATTTGTCACTCCCTATTATGACGCGAGGTAGTACTATCATAGTGTCCACACGCAAAGTTAATATTTCGATACTCTTCAATCATTTTTAACGGTCTCATCTCTAAATCAGTTGCTAAATTAGATCTGAAGTTTTATTTCAGCATAACAGCCTGACCGGGTAGTACAATGAAAAGTTTATAGTACCTTTCTACGATTCATAGGTGGACAATTTTAGTAGCAACGCAGCAATAGTAATGTAATAGAATTCGTGTGATTTGCAATATCAACACATTTTTCAGCTCTATAACCCACACCTCTGCTTTCACATGAGAGAAGAACGCAGTTAATAAACACAGTCTCGTGCGTCATTGAAGGACAAAGGGTCTCTGCTCAATTCTAGCAACATGTTCGGTTGTCAATGTAGGACAGACGACTAATAGAAATGAAAAATAAAATTTTACAGGCTCAGCTCAATGTGCAGACGTAAAACAAAGAATAATATTGTACAACAGTCGGTACACAATATATCTGGTACTATCACTTAGCCTATTTTTGTGATGGTGTAGAATTCCAGTATTGACATCTTATGGAGCTCTGGCTCTACTTACAAGTACAAACCTAAATTTAATTTTGAGCTCCAATTGCTTCATAACGTCTCGAACACAACTTCAATAAAGCTCAGTTTACAGACTCGAGCGTAGATTGCGATAAAATCAAAAGTGCAAAGGCATATCACGTGGCAAAACACCTAAAATAAAATGTTTACTTAGCGTTGTTTTCGCAGCTCAAGGACAGCCAACTCACCGGCGGGAAAAACAAATGTTATCGGTTTTAAGCCAGGCTGGCGCTCCAGGATAGCTTAAAAAGGTGAAAGTTTATTGAGGGAGTGGAGATCTCGTGCGGTTTTAAATAAAAACGGTCAGCACTTGAAAAAGTGGAAAAAATATTAATACAGTAATTAAGATTTTCTCCTGAACTTGGGTTCAGTTAAAAATAAAGAGAAAATTTCTGCACAGAAATGGATTATTTAAAATATGCAACCAACATGTGTGCAACACATAGAAGTATAGCAATAACCGTCTATGCCCGTAGAGGTAATTATGCATGTTAAGTGATCAAGCTGAAGCTGTTGGAACACATTATACGACGAACAGTTTGAAAAGTGTTGTTCAGAAGTGTATATACTTCATTAAGACTTCGGATTGTTCAAGGTGAAATTTCTTCGGGGAAACAGTGAACAGATGAGAAATTTTTGCATAAAATTTGAGCTTTCCTATGCCCCGAATAACTTTTGGAATACGTCTACGTTTCCACCCCGCTCGTCCCTTTTCTGATAAAAATGAGAAAAATGTTCTCCGGCACCTGTACAACACATAGTTTACCACAAATATTTTCACTATCCAAATGAAATGCTGTGAGTGTGCTCACCAACTCGATAACCATAAAATTATTTGAACTAAAATTAGCAAGGGCACTTCAACATTTTTGGGTTTGTAGTTGCATGGTTGATTTGGAAATAACAGAATTTTGTAGCTTGGGGTAGCATTGGAGGGTCTGCTAACCGAAGCAATGCATAAAGGAAACATTCAATAACGACCATCTTTATTAATTGCTATTATTACAATCGATAAGAATAAAAGAGTTCCCTTCAAACCCAGCCAAGCCGTTTTTTCTACTTGTTATTTCCACCTAAAAGACTTACTGTGCGTGCTCTGGTGAAAATACTGCAAGGCATGAACTTGAATTGAACCATGTTCTTTATTTTCAAGGTGTAGCTCTTTAACCTTTCACGGAACGGAAAAAAACATACAGACCTTGACGTGTATCTCTCAAGTTCCACTGAGAAAAGTACGAATTGGCATGCAAGAAAGGTTTGGTAGAATTATTTACACGTTTACTTCTAGAGTGAGTTGAGTTGAACTTCTGTAATGATTAATTTGAAAGTGTAGTGAATCCAACGCAGGCGTCGTTCACATGAGGTTACCTCAGATTGTGCTCTCCTCATTTCGATTTTATTAACGCGTTCATTCACTGGAATGAACCGAGCCTCTTTCTGAACAGTATAGCTCATACGCCATTTTGTCATTGATTAAGGGCCTTAAATTTGAATCTGTGAAAACAGGAAATCTGATGAATCCACTCCTCAGAGTAAAAATTTTTAAATCAAATGTTAGACACGTGTGTGTGTGTGTGTGTAAGCCTTTCACATCCAAATATACATCAAATTTATAAATGGAACAATTTTCAATCTAATTGCTCCTCTAAGGAAAGGAATTAAACATGTTGAAAATTGTTTACCCTGACCTTTGCGTAATAGGAGGCTTCGTGTGAGTGAAGGGAATTGCCTAGAATGAAGACAGAGCGGCAGAGTTCTCAGAATCGTGATGTAATTGATCCATGTTCCCAGAAAACAAGCAATCAAATGCTAATCAAACCTCTCGTATTCTGTTTCAATGAAAGTTTGCTAAGCCAATGGACGAAGTAAGGTCTTTCAAGAAACAGCTCAAAGGTTGTCACGTGCATACTCCATATGTAGAAAGAATGGTAAATGAAAAAGAGAACAATTCCCCGAAAAAAGTAGAAGAGTTGAATAATTTACTGTCATTTAGAACACGGGCTGAGTTAGAGTCTCTCCCAATAAAAACTATTCTTCAAAAAAGTCATCATGCGACTGAAATGCAAAAATAGTGTAGAGAAGCTCAAGAGAAGCATGGTTTACATAAATTTTTTAGGCTAGCGCTATCAGTAGAAGAAGATCATTAAAGAAATGCTAGGCTTACTAAAATTTGCTTAACGTTTGTTTGATCCTAGTAATGCAGAACGTTTCTCGACGAAGGGAGACTGCGACGTGCCAGTGGCTTAAACCACACACGACGGCGACGGTAGGGGACTCTAGGAAAGAGTTGTGTCTCAATAATAAAGTTGAGCGTGCGATAAATTAAACATTTCGTGAAAAAAACGTTACGTTTCTTTTGTCTCATACATTAGTTAGTATTGGAGGCAGAGTTGGAAAATAGCAAAAATCCCATGGCAGACAGTTCTTGAAAATGAGTACGGATTGATGCTTTTGTGTTTCTTCAAGAAAATACCCGCAGAAAATGAAGTTGGTATCAATAGACATGTACTATAGACAAATTTGGGGACAATGTTCCATCTACACTAACTGAGCAAAAAATTATGGCTGAATTCGAGACAGCTAGGAAGAGCCCTCATTAAGGTGATTCGTAAACTAGGTCATCTTGTCGCAGTGAAGCGGCCATGACGCCTCGGCTCAGTCACGAGGCACCTGCCGGCCTGCAAGCCTGACGACGCGGCGCGACGCTGTTGCGAAGGGCAGGCCGTATTCGCTGGAGTGAGTGCGATGCGAGCGTAGAAAACGCCACCTCTTCCTTCAGATCACTCTTCTTCCCCAATCTTCTTCAAGCGGGCAAGGAAGATAAGGGAGGCAGCTTATTTTATTGTGAAGATTGGGAAAAATTTAGCATGAAAAAATTTAAATGTAACAAATGGGTTTAGTTTAAATTCGTAATTTCGTAAATATTTAGTGTCAAACTAATAAATGCATCAAGTTCTTTGAAGAAAATACAGAGAGGCTGCTCATGCATGCATTTTAAAAATATCGTTTCTCATAATTGACTTGTGGCATTGTTCTTCTCTGAATAACCTAGCAGTGGAAATAGCTGCGACTTGAATTGAGCTATTGTCTCACGCGAGTGAAATCCTATGTGCCGTGTAAACTCGACGCTTTTCATATATGTTACCCTAGCAACCTCGCGCATTTAGTGTGTGAGATGTAGGGTATGCTATCCCGAGACAAAATGAAAATCCCAGAATCCCGGGATTAAATTATTCAGGAAGGCAATCTCGGGCTCCCGAAATTTCTTTCTATTGTTACATTTGCATGCGCTATTGTAATTTATTGCCTATGCCCGTCACAGTATTTGGCGATTTAGAGAGCGAAAAATCTTTATCTGAGAAGAATTTTTTAATGAATTCAGTCTTTGTAACTGTATCTACTGACACGCCATCAACTGGTAAAAGCTTGGTCATTCACCTTTACGAAACTACACTTTTACGAAACTCGTTGTTTTTGTTTGTTTAGGTTTAGTGCTTTCACTATTGCTCTCCCTTGCATGAGGGCGCTTTGTTCCAATTCGAATTCTGTCGTCTGAGCTACTATAGTTGACGCAACTGGGTCTACAGTTTCAGGCTTCACTATATTGTGTTTACTCTTTAGGTGACGTAACAAACCACTAGTAGACCAGCCTTTGCAAAATTGTAAAGTAAATTTTTCCCGCACTTTATACACTGTGCCCTTTCTCTAGTTGCATTTTTAACATATGTAGTATCGCCACACAAAGGCTTTAGCTTCAATTACATCGACCATTGCCATTGTATCTATTACAGTCTATGCTTTATTACCAGCAAAACCAAACCATAAAATATTTTGTGATGCAATAGTTAAACTATATTATGAGGTAGTGTAGACTGCACTGTGTACTAGTGTAGTGCTGTAAACTGCAATAATATTAAAACACCAAAGTCCTATCTTGAGCTCTCTAATTGATTAATTGTATTAAACAACATGATTTTAAGTTATTAACTCATTCATATCTTGAAATATGTATACTATTAAGAAACCCAGGAATTCTATGGAAGAAAGGAATTCCCGGACCGGGAAATTTCAGCCCTAAATCATCCGGGATCCCGGAATCTCGGAAGGCAAACCCTAGTGGGATGTCGTTTGTTCTCCAGGGCATCGAGGAGATTGCGATATTCTATCAAATCATGGCTGTACCGATTAAGTCCATTGATTGTGAAGCAGTTTGACGTGGACTTTGTTTGTACATTCATGTGATGTTCGAGTTAGAGTCCGCTTGCCTAAAGTGAGCGGGTTTTCTTTCACTATGACAACTTAGAATTTAATTCAAGAAATTAGATGCTGTTTGTATGAGTGTCAGGGTTCCTAACCAGCCTACAACACCTACTGTGATGAATCGCTCGATGAATTGAGTTACATGCTTTAATTCTATTCATTGATTGAGAATAGATTGTTATTATAGAAACTCAGGAAGATTTGGTAATGATTTATTTTTAGTCACTCTTTTTACCGGAAAATTCAGTAGGCAAATCAAAGGCCGATGCGAATGTCTGAAATTACCTTGATCTGAGTATGTGAAACTAAAGTTTAATTAATGTATTAGAGCACAAGTGTATCTGATAATGTGACAAGAGAATGAGTTTTTCAACATTCATACAATTGCACATTGCTTGCGTGCATAATGCAAGTTAGTTTCAACTTTATTATTATTACTAACTTGGAACCCAAATCTATTTGCCAAGGCTAAATTGAGCTTAATTGTGAACCAATTCCGATTCTGAAATAGGCAATTAGGAATCAAATATTTCTCGTCGTGCAGGGAGTGTTTGCAACCTTAATTTAGAGAGTATTTAATTGCCTCGCACGCACTTCCAGCAAGTCACTGGGTGCAGTAGTAATGGAAAGAAAAGAGTAGGATTGAATTCAGTTTTTCGGCTAAGGCTCCCTCAGTCGACCAAAACCCGCGCGTGTAATTTGCGCGGCTGATTCCGTGATCAGGAAAGCACTTCACCTGAGCGCAGCTCTCGGAAGCTGGAGCACTGCTACTGTCATGACGACAAAGGAGCCTAAATCAGGCCCAGAGCGCTGGAGCATGTGGCCTTATTTCCGAACGGCTTACGTCGTCGTGGCTTACTGATGGCTGCCTGTCATGTCTTTTTGGCAACATTGTTATTAAATTCGAGGTTTAACCTCTGTTTCCGCCAAATTAAGTGATGATGAGAGAGATTCACTTGAAGTTGAAATTCAGGTAGTCCCACGAAAGCGTAAAATTTAGGGGTCTCAATGGCCAAAAAGTATAATTTCTTCGAAATAAAGAGATGAGAAAGAATAAAAAATAAAATAAGGTACTCGTGCTGGAGGAAGGCTGCTTGGTACTCCGGCACATTGGTGGCCAGTTCCAGAACGACGCACCCACGGAAGAATTTGTTTACCAAGTGAAGAAGTTAAAGAAATTCGTCGAAAGTTGA
>JACJUY010014325.1:2509-17837 GCA_014220935.1 Platorchestia sp. MABIK | reverse complement strand
CTTGTTTGCTGCAGGTACTACACAGAGGTGTGTGTGTGCTGCAGGTACTACACTGAGGTGTTGTGTGTGCTGCAGGTACTACACAGAGGTGTTGTGTGTGCTGCAGGTACTACACTGAGGTGTTGTGTGTGCTGCAGGTACTACACTGAGGTATTGTGTGTGCTGCAGGTACTACACTGAGGTGTTGTGTGTGCTGCAGGTACTACACTGAGGTGTTGTGTGTGCTGCAGGTACTACACTTAAGTGTTGTGTGTGCTGCAGGTACTACACTGAGGTGTTCATCCCAGCCTCTGAGCAAGTCACCCTGGAGCAGGTGGTGGTGCGCACGCTTACCGAGCTGCTGCTGTCGCCTCTGCGTGCCCTGGGCAGAGAATCTGGCCTTTTCTTCAATGAGTTTTATCGTGAGTTGCTCATAGTTGACTGAAATTTGTTGTGTGCTCAAAATCGAAAAATTGTAACTGGAGAACATCAGAACTGCTCATCTCTCAAAATAGTATTTCTGTTCACTTGAAATGAGTGCTGATGTCAGCAGTGGTCTTCTGAGCTGATCCTTTCTCATGTGCTGTGCAGGCAGCGTGTCACTGCTCTACGCTCTGCCTGCATCTGTGATGCTCGTCGTTATTCTCGCCTTGTTTCTGTACTTCTGCTCCAGGTCAGTTTTGGCAGCGATGTGTGTGCGTGATAATTTGCCGGTAATACTCTGCTCTGTCATGGTAATTTATGCCATGTGTCGAATTTTTTGGCTTGTTCAAATACATTTTCGGACAGAGTGGGAAAAAATAATGCTTCATCAAATTGCTATGTGGAATTATGATTACCCACCTCTTAAGGGGTTGTTATTGTTGTGTCAATGGGAATTAGCACTCTTAATTGGAAGATGCGTGGTCCCAAGCTTTTGGCTTGGCAGGCCTTCATTTTGTTGAAATAAAATAGCATTTTGTTTTGTTCCAAATCGATCTTTTTCGGCTCACTGTTGTCCTGTTTTTGAGCACCTCTGCCTTTATTCTTCAACTTTTATCTTATTTCATAACCTTCTTTCTTAACTCGCTATTATGCGCAGGTGATTTTGTGTGGGAACACATTTTGTCCATAGATTCCGCATTCCCTTATCTCCTTACTTAGTGATGTCTACATCCTTTCTCTCATTAAACTTCTTTGTTGTGGTAAAGGAGGCTGAAACTAACTTATAATCTAATTACAATAACTCGCCTAAGTGTGCTTGTTATTCACTGTTATGTGCAAATCTTTATTTAATTAGTTCACTTCCCTACTGCAATGCTTGAATTGAAACCGATACGCCTCACTATTGATGCTGATAAAGTTCAGCACTTTTGCTGGTCCTGGAATTCAGCAGGATCCTGGTATCAAATTCAGTATCAATTCCCATGATCCTGAGATGATTCCTTTTGATATACCTCGCTATAAAATAATTATTAGATAAATTTGAGTTGAGTAGGACTGACACATAAAGTCTTTCATCAATTACGATGTGTAAGATATATTTTGAAGAGGATTATGACTAGATATAAAATCTTTCTTCTCCTTCATAAGCCCATTTCCGAAAGGTAAATTGGTCTGACGATGGTGAAAGTGTTATCTGAGCAAAAACAAAGATTAACCTTGAATGTGTAAAAAATAAACCTAGCGCGTTTGGTATTAGCAATGCATAATGATGCCGAATTCGATGCCATCTATTTCATTCGTTGTAGTTCATCTTGAAAAGAACCTCCATTTTTATGCATTGGTAAAACCCTCGATCGATGTTTTGACGGAATTAAGCATGAGTCAAATCGTGATCCCGCGTTCATTCTGTTGTGTGTAAACAGGTAAATTTAGTTTTTTACTGAGCAACGCATGATTGAACAGCTTTTAGGTTTGCATTCGACGTTTACTTCTTTCTGGAGAGATTCCTCTTGAGCACATAATTTTAGAGTTTGAATACATCCCCTTAAATGCAATCGAACGTTTATTAGCTGTGGAGAACAAAGTGGGGACAGAAAAGGGAATTTGGTCAACTTAAAAATGCACTTGAAAGATCAGGGCTCCATAGCTATCAGCGACCGACCTGCCGCCAGTACTTGCATTTGAGGCAACTGTTATTGAGCATCGACTTTTGTTTATTGTATTGTTATTTTCTGAAAGTGATAAATCATTTTTCATCATGGCACGGAAAATCTGAGTAAAAGTAGAGAACAAGAATAAATTTACTCGTTATATGATCACGACCCTGCTCATAACTAACTAATCTTTGCTTTTTGGTTTCAGAAGCGGTGACAGAACCCCCAACTATAGGCTTTCTGATCCTACAATGGAGAGCCTTGCTTATCAACAGGTTTGTTTTTTTGTGTCGGGTGGAGGTTTGAGTCTGAGAGAAAGTACACACAAGCTTTATTTGTCGCAAATTGGTCCCAACATGAAAAAAAGCTTAAAATAATGCATGAAATTTAAGTATATCTGTTTGTTACTCTTCTGCTTCAATTGGATTCTTGTTAGTTGAATGCAGAAAGTGCTGAATTTAGCTTCAATTGTCATTTTTGAGTATTTATTGATGGTGAAGTTTATTTATTAGGATTTGGACCATTGAAGTTCATTGAGACTTGAATGAATAGATACGTTGTCTCATTAGGTTACTGGATTTCACGGCAAATACGAACTAGCTGATTTTATTAGTGATTTTATGGTCAGGGGCGTTAGTGTAAATGATGAGGAGGAGAGGACCTAGAATGCTTCCTTGAGGAACCTCTGATAGTACTCTTGTATAGTAGCTAAATTGTTCAGGAATTCTTACTTCTTGCGTGCGACCAGTGAGCCAGTTTATTGGTTAGTTTCTCTGTATGTCATGGGGATCCATTTTGCCCATTAGCCTTCCAAAGAAACTTCTGAGTGGATTTATTTCCTGACTGCAAGGTTCATAATGCTCATTGGGAAGATCAACATCACTAGTCAAAATTCTTGATTTTTTAGAAGGGATTTTAACGCGTTACCTGTGTATTAGGCCATATGTGTCCCAATAGGTAAATTGCTCATTCACGTACCGGTATGAACAAGTGGCATTTCATCTGTTTCGTGATATTTTTAAAAATAACTCGTATCGTACGAGGTGAAATGTAATTGCGCAATTGTGTTTTTTCATAATTCTTTGGTAGGATAAAATTATTTGAGCAGTAAAGTCAATTTCCCAATTCTGCTAACTTAATCCTAACCAAACCAACCGTTAACAACCGCGGAAACTCAGTGAACGTGTTAACTTTGCAAACTGCTTTAAGGAATTAGTTTTGATCGAAAAAAGAAATCGTTCCTCTCGGTCAATTTCGAAGGTACAGTTATGACGGTTTTACCAAAATACGTGGAACGAAATGGCGAATTTAAAGGAATGTATAGGTAAATTTTCAAAAAATTTGAGTTATGACGTTCTTTCCAATGAGCGAATTAAGACGTGCATGTACAGCAAAACAATTGTTTATTAATTGTATGTGTTAATTTTGTCCATTTCAGTTTGTAAACAAGATCGAGTGGATTATCATCATAGCTTTAGTTGGCAAATTAAGGGAAACGAGTGTTCGTGGTAAAAAATTAGCTTTGTGAAGAAGATGCGAATGCCGAGAGAGGGCTGGGACGTCTCATGAAGCAGTCAGTGAAGGTGTTATTGTAGGATAGCCAGAGACTTGTGTGACACAAGCCTTATGACTGAGCGTTAGAGGCAGGGAAGGCATTGAATATTGAGGGTGTAGAGTCGAGTGAGGAATGACGGCAGTGTGGAGTTTAATATTCCATGACTACTTTACACCCATGTTTAGTTCAGCGAATGGGGAAAGAAGAACCAAGACGCTCGTGAAACCTTTGTCTTAAACCCACAAATATCATGTCTTTGTTTGTTGGAGAACCTATTGAGTCTGTACCATCACGTGAATATCAAGTAAATTGTAATGGAGTTCATCCGTACTGAAACACCCGACATCCTGCCGGAGGGCTTTTAGTCTTAAGCCCTGTTAATGTATTGCTGCCGAATCTTATTATTTGTAGTTGAACTACTCTTGTGTCCACGAGAATGAAAAGTGCGTTTTAGCATTAAATCAGAATAAAATTTGCCTCAGCATAAAGATTAAACAACCTCATCATCAATCTCTAGGATTTTATCTCTATATGTGGATAATAATGAGATATGTACTACGAAAGCGTATCTTTTACTTTTAACTTTCATCACCTAATATATTTCTCTAATGGATCCCCACCAAATCAAAGTTTTAAAAGAACTAAAATTCAGATGCTAGTTATAAACATGTCGTCCTCTAAATATTTTAAATAAAAATTAGCTTCAGAGTGGAGCTGCACTCACCTTTAGTATGTAAAAAATCGCAAAAAGCAGTGTTTATAGTTAATTTGTGGTTTTTAAATTTTTGCGTGGATTGTCTATTTAACAGCCGTGCTAGAAATTAGTAAACCTAATATTTCTGGATTGGTCGAACGTGTAGTGTCGTTTTAAAATAATTGTGATTACGAAATGAGATGCCATCTAGCTTCTGATCGTTCGGAGTAGCTGGTGCGAAAATATTTATATTCAACGTGAAAGAAGAGGCTTGAATTTGAAGCGCGATTGCAAATTCTGCTGTTATGGAGAGATGCCAGAGTACGACTAGTGCGAGCAGAGACTACCCTGTGCTCGGCCACACGCGTGTGTAGGTGACGTCTTTAGGCACTGAACATTAGTGTAGCTTCCCGCTTTAATTTTATTCAAAATGTTCATAGAACTTTCTATTTCTGATTTATTAATTTTGTTCATTTTCATCTTTTTTGCAACATTTACATAGCTGCCCTGTTCGGCATACTGGAAACTGGTATTTTTTCATCCTATTCTACTGCTTTTCAGAATCTTTTGCTGGCTTATATTCACCATTGTTCAAATTTCTCAGTACACAGATACTCCACCTTTTCTTCCAGTGTCAATGCAGTTGCTGGCCTTTCACTCCCAGCAACGTGCATATTTTTTCTAATTCTCTTCTTGCACGATTTACCCTTTTCTCTTGGTACACTTCTCGAATCTAAAGCGGAGGCTACACAGTGCGTTTCTATGTGCAACTCACGCGCAACTCGCCCACATTTGAAGCATGCATGTCGGTTGCACGAGTGCTGCGTCAACTTTCACTGTGTGTGAATTATGACACGACTTCTTGTGAAGCAAGCATCTGTAGTGCGTAGTTAGGAGTGAACTACGCATCATTTCCGGGTCATCGCCTGACAGCTGTCCCAGTTTTCAGCTGCACTTCATCATGGAATGTTCTATTGTACTTCTGTTTATTGCTTGCGCTTTCTACAATGAGTGATTGGCCACGCTAGCTGGTGCTTCAGATCATTGACCAATATAAAACAAGTGAAGCCTCTGGAACGTCAAAAATATCATGTATAATGACAGGAATTTAAAAGAATTAACTGGCAAACCTACATTAACATCTCTAGACTCTGAAAAGACATTGACAGTTGGTATAATCAAAAAGAAAATTCATTTATTGCGGACACAGTATTTGAAACAGATGAAAATGTTGAACATTTCAAAAGAGTCACGAGCAGGGACAGAGGATGTACAGCGACCGACCCTATAGTGGTAGTTCACTGAAAATCCGATAGTTCAGTAACTTACCAAGAACCCCGTTGCAAAAGCCACGACTTCGTCCATGCACTTTTCTTCTTTATCGCACATGGGATAGCTATTGAACAGAGCGCAGTTTTCTCAGCATTCATCCTCTACGGGCAGCGGTGTGGAACCGAGCCACGCTGCCAAGCATAGTGTAGCCGCTCATGCATGAAGTCACACTCATGGGTTAAAAAATGCTTGAGAGTTGTGCAGTTAAAAATGCATAGTGTAGCCTTGCCTTTAGAGGCTCATTACTGAGCTTTTACAGATACTGTACTTCCGATGTGGGTCAGTATCGCAGAGAATGGAGGTATTCCATATTTCGTAGAGAGAATTTCAGCTTAAAGTCAAAAGTAGTTCTGGGATTAATATCGAGTCGCTTAGGTCTAAACACGAATTTTATATAATATTAAAGAACTTTTATTTGTTGCCGTGCTAATATTGGGCTCTCATCACTTCTCTTCGTGGTACGCCTTCCACAGCTGCGACGAGAGAACCAGCAGCTGATGCTCGAGAGCAGGGCCATGATGGAGAGCATGGGAATCGCTTTACACAAGTCCGCTCAGCCTGTGCAAGTAAGTGGCCTTTTGTAGAATTTCGTGTACAATTTTACTCCCACTTGAGTCAATTTTAAAGTGTCTGTGTTCTGCTAACCCTCTCGGTCTTGCAAAGAATTATACGGGTATGAAATTTTAATGTCATCAGTACTTTATAGATGCATGATGTTTTGCATTGATAGCGCAAATGAGTACGTGATTTGACAGTTCCTCGTATCAGTATCACAGTTTTAAGTTTCATTCTCTCGAGGGTGCAATCACTGTCCGATTTTTCTTTTCAGTAGTGGAGGCTTTATCAGTGTTCACTTCAGGTTGTCTGGGTCATTTTCTGGGAAAAAAAAGAGTTTTTTAATTTGCAAAATGTTACAAAACAAATGGTACTTTCAATCAGGGTAGTGTAATTTATTTTAGTTTTTTGAAAATACCCATGCATTCCCTGCTCCCTTCAATTACTACTTTGCAAGGATTCTCCTGTTAAGATTAAGACAAGTAAGGAGTCTTTAAATTGTGATATGGACCTTGTTGAGTTAAATAATGTCCATTATGCGATGTAATAACTCCTTGTTTGAGCTTTCTAAATCTTCTCAATACAGTATCCTCTAACCAGATTTAGAGAAGCCGACTTGGAGCTGATGATGCTTAGATCACATCTTTTTCATGCTGCACCGCTAGAGCCTAGACAAACTCATCCATAAACAACTATTTGGCATGCACTTTGTTGTTCTGCTGCAGACCTTCACATCACTCATAAGCGCATGCAATATCATCCACTCTTTTCTGATTACGTTGAATTCTGGGCAGTTTCATTGGTTAAGTATTGCTCCTACCGGCGGGAGTGCTGAGATGGATTTTTGCACATGAATGACAGCAGTTTTAGAAACATGATGCCCGGTTTTCCATAGGCATCTAGTTTAATTTTTATTTATCTTCGAGTTAATATCATAGATGCGTGACTTGAGTTTCAGAATATTACTAATGCGTTTGACTTATTTTTGCATTCATGACTTACAAAATGGTTGTACACTATATAAATGGTGTTACTTGTTGAAATATTTTAAAATTTCTTATAAAGACCCTGGTGTTTTGTAATTTTCCAGTGCAAAAATTTTGCTGAAGTTTACAATTCACAAGAGTCGTATTTTGTTTTTGTCCTTTAATTATTTTGTTGATGATAAAATAATACAATAGCATACATTTGCAGATTGCACAGTGGATATTTTTTTTAATTGCTGAAATTTGTGAACAGTGGGGATGACTGTTTCAAAAATCAATGTTAACCTCTTGTAGTGTGTAAAGTTCTAGGTTGACGAGTGTTGAGAAAAATGGAAAGTATTATTTAGACGCATGGACGAGGGTCGCGTTATGTTGTCTCCAAGCGTGTGTAGGTGGTTGGTTGCTGATATCGTAACCTTGGAGACTGAAAACTACATCCCTGCATGTCGTGCAGGCCATAGTAACTGTCTAGTAGAGACAAAGCAAATTGACGTGGGGATCCTCTCTAGGTTGTACCTATCAGTATATATATACAGGTACAGTGAGAGAAAAAGTGTGTTCTTTTCTCAGAGTTGTTAAACATGCTCATTTTGGGTTGGTTTTAGTTTTAACGAATGCAAAAAGAGTGAAATAGGTAGAATGTTTGAATGTTGACAGGAAATTCATGAGGTTCTAGTGAAGCAAGGAAGAGGTGGGGTTCATGTTCAGCTTGGTACAATTTGGGTTGGAGGGTATGGAGTGATGAAGGCAACAGAAGGAGCGACTTTGCTAGTAAATGATCTATTTCTGATTAGTGGGGGTCAAGAGATGCATTTTCTTGTAGAAACTGTAAATGTGCGTTAAAGTAAATTTGATGCATGATACTAGTGTAAGAGTGAATAGACTTGGAATCGAAATAAGTTATGACTATAGCATTAGTATTTTTTGAACAAATTGAGTGTGAAGGTCTGTTCAGTGATCAATAACGTAATGTTGCTTAAATATTCAAGTGCGTGAGTTGGAGAATGTCACGCTCTTTTCTTTATTTTACTTGAAGGAAATTCTACTGCCTTAGAATTAGGACAGCTTTATTTGCTCATAATTTTGTAAAAGAAAGCACAACAGCACCAAGATAACCTATAGTGGCCTTGGACAGTCATTTAGTTATTATTAAACAAGTGCTTGGCCTGGACTCACTCTACCAAGTCGAAGTAATGAAAAAGAGCAGTTGCGCAGCCCTCCCTCTCATGTACCTATCTCCGACAGATTGTTCAGCCGCTGCTCGACACTTCCTACCGCCTCATTGAGCGACGGTTGGACTCCTTGATTGCTACTCGCTTCGAAGCTCTCACTCAGCAGCAGGCACCTCCAGACCCTGTGCCTGCGCCGCAGGGCAACAACGACAAGGTCCTGACATCACCGCGCGGGCAAATTGCTTCTGTGTCTGCTGCTGCTGATAACACGGATGGATCTCGCTCAGCTGGGGCAGGACGCGGTAACACATCGTTAGACGCATCTGAGGTCGAATTTGTTGAACAGGTCATGACTGTTGTAAATGAGTCAATTTCTGAAAGCATAGTCGCAGAGGATGGAGGTGAGGCGCGCGGAGAAGCCAGTCCCCCTAATCCCACTGTCCGCAGAAGAGCGCCTTGCAACAGCACGCCTTTGAGTCCCTCTGCTCAGAAGTTCCTGGGTGAGGTTCGCGAAGCTTTGGAATCTTGACTGTGTTAGCTGACCTCTATTGGCAGGCAATGGACTGCTAAGTGCAGTTAACTTCCAGTTTGGAATGACTTATGGGATTAATTTTTAATCAATCTTGATTGTGAATAATCTATGATTTATTTTCATTCAAATGCAACTTTTCTGGTGTGCGTGTGTGTGTATGTGTAATAGTACTACAAATTTATTACGCCGTATTACGAATTTATTGCAGCTTTCAGCATTTCAGCCTTCAATTACTTACTAATATTTGAGTGTAGAATTTCCGTCCCTCTTAGATGAAAATCCCGTGAACTGCAGGGGTTGAATGTCTTGACGTGGAGTACATCTTGCCACAATTTTATTTTGTATTATCATTTCTAGGAGGTACAGTTATCCTGGGATTTTATTCCTAGTTCGCTTTTTCCTCCGCCGGAGTGCCTTCCGAGTTCATTATTTTCCAATGCGCCATGGGTGATGCGTTTGAAACCTTAGCTTCACTTGGGAGGGTGGTGTTGGCTTTCAGTTCCAGTCTTCGTGCAATGTGTGTTTGAAAATTGTATGTGTGTTTGAAAGCGCTAGGTTCTCTTCACAGTCAAAGTTAGACTTGTGTGGGTCACTGTTTTCATTTACTGGGCTCTGCCTTTCACGTATTCTCGGGGTCAAACTTTTGAGTTTTTGCGTGTAAATGTGGGGAAATACTTGGCATTATCTCTGATACTCATTTTAAGCTTTGGAACTTCTGACTACTGAACATTCCATCACGCCGCTCATTTGAAGCTCATCGTTACCGTTGTTTGGTGGTCATTTCATTAACGCAAGGATAGGATTGGTCTCCCAAAATTTGTGCGTACAACACCTGTCTTAACAGTTTCAATTTATGCTCTCTGGAGGCTGGAAAATTTGACCAGTTATGTGTGAAGGATCTCTTGATAGGCAAGTGGTAATTTTAGCTCCATGGACATTTCGAAATATACTTCCCGTCTTACCTCTTCAAGTAAGAATTACTGTCCCTAGATGCATTTAAATCTGGCAGCGTAGTCTAGGGCTGAGAAATCAGAGCCGGCTGGCAGCGGCCAAATAGCTGTAGAATAAATACTTCAGGTTGAGGACCATTACTCATTTACTCTAGTCTTCAGCGAACGCAAGTCTTATCGAATGATACGTAGCGCGTCACCGACTGCTGTGCGTATTATATACGTATGTATAATATAATATACATCACAAGATCGAGGAGCCTGATTTAGAAATATTTTATATCATCGTAGCGGTGCAGTTGGCAGCGTAAGTTCAAAGACAACTTTGCCAACGCTCTTGTTACCCTAAGTCGCTTCGCTAACTCGGCTGAGAAGTAGAGATGCCTGTTCTGTCGCTAGGATCACGTAAATTGTTTTAAAATTCAACCGCAGGTTGTGTGACCGTATGTAAGATCGCAAGCTGAAAAAAATTCTTCAGGTCTAGCTGACGAATAATGACACAAGGCTTTGTAAAGCTTTATTATTAAATTAGTGTATATCACAGTTTAGTTTAGTGGCATAGAAAGTTGAAAAACTTCTAATTAAAGAGAAGTGTAACTGTTACGGAACCAAGTAACTGAATGATTTCAGTGATTAAATTATAGTAGTAGAAAAAACAAAATAATTTGGATCTTAATTGTCGTAGATGCAATTTTCTAAGTTAAGTTGTCATTTGTGATGGTTATAAAATTACAAAAGTAAAATTTTTAACGTTATAAAAGCTAAGATTGAAATATCTACATAGAGATATCCAAAGATGTAGTAGATTGAAAGTTTTTAAGCCACTCAGGGAGACACATCTAGTGTATCAATGGTAATTAGTGCTCTCAGAGGAAAGATTTGAGGTTCTCGGCTCAAAATTAGGTAGACCTTCCTTTAGTTGAGAGCGGATTAGGCTTATGTTTTGTTACGTTTACTGCTGTCCTGTTTGTGAGCACAGACTACTCCAACTTCATTCTTGTTACATGAACTCACTTCCTAACTGTTTCTGTGTGCATGGGATCTTGTGTGGGAACACACCTTGTGCATAGGTTCATCGTTCTAGTACCTCAATACGAAGTGGGGCCTTCCTCACACATCTCTGTTATGGTGAGGGGACGTTTAAACTAACTTCTTTGATCTAATCTGGAAATGTTCAAGTTTTGCACAGATTTGCTACGAAATATCAACCATGGCGCATGAGCTTCAGTCTGAAAATAAGGGCCTTTTTTTAAGTTTTGCTATGTGAGGGCCCGAGCTAAGTAGGTAGGCTTCCTTTTGTTGAAATAACATAGGTTTTTGTTCTGTTACGGACCATCTTTTTCCGGTTCACTGCTGTCCTGTTTTTTCAACACCTACTACTTTCTTCTTGAACTTTGATCTTGTTTCATAAACTTCTTTCTCATCTTACTGTTTCTATGCCCTTTCTGCGTAGATTCCACGTTCCCTAAACTCCATACTAAATGGTGCCTTCTTCCTTCCTCTCTTTAGATCGCCTTTGTAGCGGATAGGGAGGCTTAAACTAACTAATAATATAATCTTTTAAGTTTTGCTAGATACGTGATGGAAAAGCAGCAAATGATGGCAATTTAAAACGGAGTTACTCACATTCGGTATTTGAACAGCTGAACGACCATGTTTGTTTTCTATGTTTTGGAATCTACATTTGTGTGGAGAACAAATCTTTGTTTAGCGAATGGCTCTTAAGTTTGTGAGCAGTTGAGGGGCCAGATTTACTATCGAATGTTGGGATTTGGAAGAACTTGTGTTACCAGCTTTACCGCTTCGATGACATCAATTGTTTCATGATTCATCTTCAGAAAATCTGTATGACGTTATTAAGTTGCACCCCTCAAGAGGATAGTACTATTTTATCTATGGGAATTAGCATTCCCAATGGGAAAATGTGAGGTCCTCAGCTGAGGCCTTCTTTTTGTTTGAATAATATTTTTGTTTTGTAAACGACTTTTTTTTTTCAGTTAACTGCTGTCTTGTTTTCCAGCATCTGATTCCATGAATTTCTTCTTCAACTTTTATCTTGTTTTCTATTACCTTTCTTCCCAACTTAATATTTCTATGCACACGGGATCCTGTACTGGAACACATCTTGTTAATAGACTCCACTTTCCTTTAACTCCATACTAAATGGTGCCTTCACCCTTCCTTTCTTTGAACATCTTAGTTATGGTGAGGGAGGCTGAAACTAACTTATAACCAATCATTATAAACACGTTTCTTGAGATGGGACACAACTGCGGTCACTGAGGGATTTTCATAATTCTGCCGACCGACCTGCAGTCACTATCTCTATTTTTATAAATACTTAATGCTAAATTAATGTACACTCCAGTTAATGTTTACTACTTTCAAAATTGCTCACTATAATTGACTAATTTTTGAATTGAATATTGAACTTCAGTTAAATCCATAGCAGGAAACTCGTTGAGTTGCAACGAAGAAACTGTCTTTCCTGAACAACGTTCAAGTGTTTAAATGACCGCTCTGCAGGAGCACGAACCTGACGATGTGTTATACATATGAATCTGCACGCCAGACGATGAGCTTCATAATTTCCTGGAAATGAACTCGAAATGTGATTTGATATTAAGGTGTTTTCCTAGCAGTAATACGTACATCGACGTGAGAATGTATTGTTAAGATTGTATTGTGAGAAAAACTGATATTTCTGAAAAGTATTATGCCGCAATCAGATCTTACGTAAGCTATGTGAAAATGAGTGTAATCGAAATCCTTCCATGGTAAAACCATGGACTATTCTATAAAAAGAAAATCAAATGACGTTATGTAGCATAGGAGCAGGAGTGGGTAAAATAGGTGATGATAAATGTTCGGGGCAAGTTGATAACGATGAAGGGAAACGTCTTCCGGTAACTCTTTATGCGCAATGTTTCGTTGTAATCAGGGAGTGGATTCTTTAACTCTACAGCTTGCAATGTAAGGTTTTCTAACTCGAGTTAGAAAAACACGCCGTCAGCTGCTCGTGACGACGGTGTAAACTGCCTCAAAAATCCGGCCTTACGTCATTCAAGTGAGATGAGGGTAGAAAGCTATTCACAAGATATGAAGTGAAAATAATTAAATTCCAAGTTCGTCGTGTGGAATGATAACCTGAAAGTTGCTGTGCCCAGCCACTGTCACTTCGCACCACGCAATGGTGACATTTAGCGTCAGAATAGAACTCTGCATTTTTTCCACGTTTTCAAGGGTTTGGTGCTATTATTTGCAGTTTACTGCGTGAGTGAGAAGTTAATTTTTATTTAATAACAATTGTGTCTGGAATTTTCGTCAAAAAATGTAATAAAATGATTTTTTTAAATAATTTCTCATTTCCCCCAGTATTTTACATTGATGCTGCTGAAAAAACGTAAGCATACAGCAATGCTGTGAAGAAAAGAAATTTCGGGCGCGAGATGATTTTCTGGATTGAAATCAGTCTTCATGAAGGTCGGGACTGTCGGGGAGCCCCTTCATGTGGACGGCTGAAACGAACTTATTGCAAACTCACATGAATGCTATTTTGATTTTAATGAACGGAAATTAGGAAGAAAATTTCGTCTGCTGCTACTCGGGGCTGATAGCCGAGGTCTTCTTTCGGTTGGTCTCTTGACTGCGTTTGTACCCAAATTCTTGTGTGGCTGAGCTGTCTGTAAGAAATGGCATCCTCGAAGGAGTTTTGTCTGTGCGTTTCAATTGCGAACGAATGAACCATTGGTTTGACTTTGTAATACATACCAACATTGAAGTGGATACCTCGTTACTTCACATGATACAATCAATGCTGTCCCATAATTCTGGAGTCTACGTGCGAACGCTGCTTACGCTTTCTAAAGTGAGCGTCTCTTGTAGTCCTCTGGTCTAAATATAACATGACACCTATTTCAATAATTTACCTTTCTTTCTTTAAATTGTTTTTTACATCTTTATTATCTGTTTGGTGATTCTTTTACATGATTGAATTAACAGGTATTCTAAATCTATTTTGATTTCACCTATGTTTTAAAGCCTACTTTTGTTTCCTTGCGCTCAGATACTTTCGTAGATTGTTTTTAGTCAGTTGATTTAGAGCGCTGGGTGAGTTAAGCCCTGTTTACACTGGTCTACATTTTGTCCCAGGTTCACGTGTAGACGCCTCATGTGGCGCTTCACATGAGCCATGTGCGTTTAAACTGGACATCGAGCGCACCATGGAGCGCGCGCTGCTGAAAACCCGTCAGTGTGTGGACCGTGGTGTGTGGCCAGCTGTAATGAGAGATGGATTGCAGTCAACGAGCTTGTCTGAGTATTGTTGCTGTATCGTAGGCACGGTATACCATGGTTGCGAGGCTCTCGTGCGGCCCGCCTCACGAATTCGGTCAGAGCGAATAGGGAACTTCGGGCTCACACACACAAATATGAGCCTCAGTGGTGAGCGTCGTATGCACGAGTCGCGCCTCACGGCCGAAATGTTCCCAGTGTAAACACCCCTTTAGTGTAAGAGAAATTTCACGGAGCGCCACCGTCGTGTGAAGTATGTCTCTGTTATGGTGCTTTGCAACGACGGCGAAGCAATGTGGAAGGCTCGATCTCGCAAGTAATAATTCATGTCACCCACCATTAATAATTTGAACAAATCTTTTGGAAGTCTTCAAAGATATAATATACATTAAAATGTCAGCTTCAATAGAGATCATGATAAACTGTGTATGGGAGGTCTTATTTTTTCCTCGTATTGTCAGTGAATTTTATAAACAATGCTGAATAGCGCATGAAGTGAGGTAAACACATGCAATGAATTTTTCGAACTGAGGGAGGTGGTAATCAGTTTGTATAAATATTCTCTATACTAAATCAAAAGAAGAAAGTAATTTGTGTCAAAAGTATCAGCTGTATATCCTAACAGCATTCCAGTATCTATCTGAAAAACGTTGTGTCATCGAATATTTACATGCAACTCAAACTATTTCGCTTACATTTTTCATACGCCACTACATTTCAAGTGTCATTATTTGCGGCCATCTATGAATCAACCATTTTTGGGGTAAATAATATAGCATTTATTTGAACGTAGGATATTTTGGTGCCGTGTGCTCAAATTTAAACGTGAACACACATGTAAAGCGGCTTCGAGGAAGAATAGCAAGCTGTCGCCAGCAGAGTTGCACAGTGCTGGGTTTTTCTACCAAGATTTGAGTTATTCCAGATCATGGGTTTTAAGTCTATAGTTTTGAGTTTTAATATGTAAATGCTTTAAATATCAGTTTAATTACTAGTGCACTCAAATATTGTTATGAAATTCAAATTTGTGATATATTTTCTCTTTGCACATATAGATTATTTCTTCCAACGATATGACCCATACTAATATTTCCTATGAGCTTATATGGCCACTCGTGCCATACCAATATTTCTCCCTCAGGGGGATACAACTATTGTATCTATGGGAACTAGCGCTCCCAGGGGGACAATGTGAGGGCCCT
>JACJUY010014323.1:5542-17841 GCA_014220935.1 Platorchestia sp. MABIK | reverse complement strand
GCATTATTTGGGACTTTTGGTTAAATGCTGCATTAATTGGGACTTTTAGTTAAATGCTGCATTAATTGGGACTTTTGGTTAAATGCTGCATTAATTGGGACATTTGGTTAAATGCTGCATTAATTGGGACTTTTAGTTAAATGCTGCATTAATTAATTGGGGCATTCGGTGTAATCGTAATGAAATAGGGGCATTCAATTAAATAGTGCATAAATTGGTGCGTTTGACTAAATGGTCAATGCAATTTGGGATTTGGATGGAAGATGAACTGAGGCATTTGGTAATTAGATTAGGTTGCACAACACGGTAATATCGTAAAGAAATGGGTGCATTTTGTTTTTGTTGGAAAAATTTAACTCTTTGGGTAATGTTAGAGAAACTAGGGTGCTCGGTTATATGATAGAAAAATAGGGGTATTTTGTTAAATGGAAGAAAAATTGAGGCATTTGGTTATGTGATAGAAAAATGGGAGCATTTAGCTCAAGGTCAGAAAAATTGAACTATTTGGTTATTTGATAGAAAAATTAGAGCATTTGGTCCGATGATGAAGAAATTAGGGTATTTGGTTAACTGAAAGAATGATTAGGTCATTTCGTTATATAATGGAAAAATTAGGTCATTTGATCATATGAGAGAAAAATTAGGTCATTTGGTTATTTGAAAATTGGGGCATTTAGTTAAATGGTATAACATTGGGGCATTTGATTAAATAAAAGAAAAATTGAGGATGTTAAAAATTGATATGGAAAATTAACAAATAATGCGAAGAATTGATGAACAACTAGTAAAATTTATAAATAACTTAAAAAGCGAGAAACGAAATGGAAATTTGAAAAAAAGACGTAAAGAGTACATAATAATGTGGAAATAAAAAAACAAGGTGAAAAATTAACAAATAACATGAAAAAATTAGAAATTACGTGAAAAATTGAGACAAAACATGAAAAATTTAGAAAAACATGAACAAATGAGAAGTAATGCAAAAAATTGAAAACAATGGCAAAAATTGAATAACAATGCGAAACATTAAGATATAACGTTAACAATTAATCGTGAAAATTATCGTTAAAAATTGAGAAATAACATGAAAAATTTTTTAAAAATAATGTGAAAAATCAATGGACGTAAAAATCAAATGGCGAGATAATAGAAAAATGATTTGAAAATAGAGGAATATTGGGGGGAATAAAGAAATAACGTAGAAAATTCAGATAACGTGAAAAATTAGGAAATAAAATGAAAATTGGGAAACAATGTGAAAAGTTTAGAAATAATGTGAAAAATTGTACAAATAACGCACACATTATGAAATAAAGAGCAAATTTGAAAATTGATTTGAAAAATTGAGAAAATGTAAAATTAGGAAATGATGTAAAAATTTTGAATGAATCCCAAAATTAAAAAATGTTAAAAATAGCGAAAATTGCAAAAAACGAGAAATAATGTACAAAATTGATGATAAAAATTCATAAACAAGTAAAATTTTTGAAAGTTCTGTGAAAAATTAGGATACATGCTATATTAACGACTGAAAATTGATGTGAAATTTAAGAAAAAAGAAAGATAATGGGATAAATCGAGAAGCAGCTTAACACTATCACTACATTTTGTTTTTTATAATAATGGAAAGATTTTATTGTTTTTTATTTGTTAAATGCATCCAAAATTGAAGTCCAGTACCCTACAGCAGGAAATGCGTCCGTGTTGTTCATTTTACTTTTAAAATTGTTTCATCATAATATTTACCTGTAATTAACAGTTCATATAGTTATATTGTTCAATTTCTTCGTATAGCATCCGAAATCCCAATCGTCTGAGACAATTTTGATAACAAAATACCGACTTTTTTGACATGTTAAATCGTTAAAAAATTGGGGCATTTGGTTAAATGCAAGAAAAATTGGGGCATTTGGTTAAATGCAAGATAAAATTGGGATATTTGGTTATATGATGGAAATTAAATTCGTGCTCCTGACAAGTTAAATACGAGCGCAAAATTGATTTCAACGTTGCCAAATCAACGTAAGAACAAGGCCAAATATTATCACAAGGTGCAGCATCTGATGATTATATTGTAACGTAGTAGGTACAATTAACCCTAGAGGGCGCTGCGAGTCATACGTAGCTGTAATCGGCGGGCGTTCGAACGCGATGTCTCTCTCTGTTGACACGTAGCTCCCAGTGTACTAGGCCGTAACGCTGTCCTCTTGTTGGTACTACGTGAACGTGTGCCTGGTCTATGTCCTGGACCTAGTCAGTGTGCGGAGGAAACTACGTGGAGTGAGCGGTTAATTGTAAACATATACCACAGTATTCTGGTGACCACTGCTGTGTTCCAGTTTAATGGCCGGATTTTAACCTATGTTGTTCAAAGGAAAAATAAAGTTCCTGCTCCTTCTGTGGTAAATGAAGACGTTCTTGTTCGTACAGTGTTTGAAGTACCACCTGGATCAAGAACCCAAGTCAAATCATTACAAATATAATATTGTTTATACATTGTATATACATACTGTCCAGTATACTATTTATTTTTTACTGGGTATGTACATTTGATTATAAAATATATCTCAATATTTTTATATTTCCAATAGGTCGATTCTTGGGGAACTTTACGCGTAAGATAAAAATTTCCGATTTTAACTAGTGCATATCAAGGTGAAACGCAATTGTTCACACATTTCCTTGCATTTATTTCGATTTTCGACGAGTAAAACAACGTAAAACGCAATATCTCTCCCATTTCTCAACATTTGTCTAGAATTTTTACTGGCACAACTACGTGAAACTCAATTTTTCTCATTTCTCAATATCTATCTAGATTTTTTCCGAGTACTACAACGTAAAACGCAATATTTCTCCCATTTTTCAATATTTATTTCGATTTCTTATGACGCAACGTCTAAATATTTCACGAGTACAGCAACGTAAAACTCAATATTTCTTCCATTTCCCAGCATTTATGCAATTTTTTTACGAGTACTACAACACAAAACGCAACGTCTAGATTTTTTTACGAAATCTATTTATGCAACATAAAATGCAATATATTTCGATTTTTACGAGCACTGCAACGTAGAAGCAACATTTTTCCCATTTCTCAACATATACCCCGATTTCTTACCAGTACTACAACGCAATACTCAATATTTCTCGGAATGACTTGATCCGAGCAAGAAGTTCGACAGCAGACGGAGGTTATCTGCTCACGAAGCGCCGCGATGCTTGAGATATCAAAGAGAGTTTGCACAGCGCGTGCAATGCCAACAATCACGAGATTGCTCCGATTGCATCGCATCCAACTCTCACGGATTGCGAGCGTCACACACCTGCTCGTGGTTTCAAAACGAGTTGTTCGAACGTTTTGCATTTGCTCGCTGTTCCGAAATGAGTTAACTCGCTGTTCTGGAATGAGTTAATTGAACCTCATACACTCGCTCGTAGTTTTCTTAGTGAGTTAAGTTTGAACATCATACAATCGTTTGTAGTTTCGAAATTCGTTATAACGTTTTAAATTTGCTCGTAGTTTCGAAATGAGTAGTTAAAACATTCTAAATTTGCTAGCGGCTCCAGAATAAGTCATTGAAACGGCATTATTTCATTTCCAGTTTCAAAACGAGTCGTTTTAACCGTCATACATTCATTCTTAGTTTATAAACGAGCAGTTGAAACGTTATGTATTTGTTCGCAGGTTCAAAATGAATTGTTTTAAACGCATGTTATAAGGTCGAAGTTTCAGAACAGCGCTTATAAACGTCAATAATTCATTTGTAGTTTCAAAACAAGTTATTCAACCGTAATTAATTCGCTCGTAGTCTCATAAACATTCGTAGTTTCAACCCAAATAATTGAAACGCTTTATTTTTTTCACAGTTTCAAATCGATTTTTTAACCGTCGCACAATCGCTAAAACGAATCAGTAGAAAGCGGCAGCAATTTTAAAATAATTCGATGAAACGACGTCAATTTGTTTGAATTTCAAAACGACTTTTTGAAATTCACACACTTGCAGTTGAAAAACTGGTCTTTGAGATTAGATGAGATGTTAGTTTAAGCCTCCCTAACCGCAACAAAGGTGTTCCAATGAGAGGAAGGAGGAAGGCACTATTTAGTATGGAAATAAGAGAACGTGGAATCTATGCACAAGGTACATAGAAATAATAGTTTGAGAAATAAGTTCATGAAACAGTATTAAGGTTAAAGAAGAAAGTAGTAGGTGCTGAAAAAAGAACAGTGAACCGAAATACGATGGCCCTTAACAATACAAAAAAAATTATTACAACAAGCTCTCAGCTCGGGACTAAACATTTTCCCCCAAGGAGCAGTAATATGGTTATTCTAAAGGGTACGACAGTTCTATCAACCTGAAAGTACTTTCTTAAGAAAAAAACATTGCCATTATATCACGATAGCGTGACAATAATATTACGATAGTCTAACGATATCACAGTAGTGTAACAATAGAATCATGATATTACGATTTCACTCTAGCATTACGATATTACAATATTACGATTGCATCACAATAGTGTTTTGATAACATTACAATAATACTACGATGGTATTACGATCTCATAATACTGTCACAACAGCATTATTGAAAATAGCACTCACAACGAACAATTAAAGGTGAATTTTCAAGGTTATTAATTTAATTAACTATTAATAAGAGTGTACGAGATATGTACTGTTATGTCTCGAGCTGTCTAAGAACGACAGTGGTCATCATCACACGCTTGGGGGGAATTTAAATTTATTCCTTTTTAATATTCCCTTCAGTGAATTTGCCCCGGAAATCTAAAAAGGTTCATTGCGACCATTGTGCATGGTTATTTAGGACCATTAGTCTAATTTAGAACTATAAGGGTTATTTAGGACCATTAGGGTTATTTAGGACCATTAGGGTAATTTAGAACTATAAGGGTTATTTAGGACCATAAGGGTTATTTAGGACCATTAGGGTAATTTAGAACTATAAGGGTTATTTAGGACCATTAGGGTTATTTAGGACCATTAGGGTAATTTAGAACTATAGGGGTTATTTAGGACCATAGGAGTAATTTGGAACCATTAGGTTAATTTGGAACCATTAGGTTAATTTAGAACTATTAGGGTTAATTAGAACTATTAGGGTTAAT
Source organism: Platorchestia sp. MABIK (assembly GCA_014220935.1). Lineage (NCBI taxonomy): Eukaryota > Metazoa > Arthropoda > Malacostraca > Amphipoda > Talitridae > Platorchestia > Platorchestia sp. MABIK. The sequence continues at coordinate 12,706 of JACJUY010014323.1, read as the reverse complement.
TAGAACCATTAGGGTTAATTAGAACCATTAGGGTTCATTAGAACCATTAGGGTTAAATAGGACCATTCAGGTTATTTAGGACCATTAGGGTTACTTAGAACCACTTGGGTTAATTAGAACCGCTAGGGTTAATTAGAACCACTAGGGTTAATTAGAACCGCTAGGGTTAATTAGAACCGCTAGGGTTAATTAGAACCATTAGGGTTATTTAAGACCATTAGGGTTAATTAGGACCTCTAGGGTTAACTAAGACCACTAGGTAAATTACGGCCATTAGGGATAATTAAGACCATTAGGGTTAATTGGATCTAAGGAACAGGATATCAAATGCAGGTCCATTAGGGTAGACTAGAATCTAAGGGACAGGACACTAACGACAATTTTCTCATCCTCTTCATCACACACACATTTCAAGTCCTACATTGACCCATAAAAACACTCATGATGATTGCGCCTTCTTTCGCAATTACTTTCCAACAGACAAAAACAATAGAAAAAAGAAAATACAGAAAACAAAAAAGAAGCGCGAAACCTTTTGCAATCACAACGAGCTTCGGCCACAAAAAATAATGCCTTCATTACTAGAAACAAAGACGTAAATTCTCGATAAACGTACCTCTCTTCTAATTACTGTTCTATGATGGCGTGACTGTGAGGTTTGATTGTGCGTCATACTTTGTTGCTGTGGGTTGCTTTTACGCAAGCTAAAACGGTTGAGGTATTATGGAAGGCGTTCCGAGCTTACCTACGGAAGTTTAAGAAGATAAATGTCACCATGCTTTGAAAAATACAAAATTCCTAATCCCTAATAACAAATCCCATTTGCCAAATCTCAAATACCAAATCCAAAATGCCAAATAAAAAATTCCCAGAGGCCAAATTTAAAATTAAAAATCCCACTTAATTAAACACAAATCGGTCGCGAAATGGATTTCGAAAAACGAATTATTTTTAGCTAAGATTTTTATTCAATAGCTAATAAAACGTTTATTTGAACACCTGAATCTAGGGTCATAACGCTGTCACAATTTCAGAAAAAAAAAATCAAATGCATTTTTTGACAAAAAAATAACACTGTCCAGATGCACATTTCGACTCTACATTTTCTTCCGCTTCATTCATCAAAAAATAAAAATGTAAATGAATAAATAAAAAGAGGTACAAATTAATTTCTGGAGCTATCGAATCAACACTTTGATCGCAATGGGTTAAACTGAAGTTCAATGTTCAACTCAAATTCAAAGTCAATTGAGGTGAGCAATAGTGAAAATAGCAAACACTATCTGAATGATGTTTTCATTTCGCTTTGAGTTTTAATGAAAATTGAGTGAGTGACTACTGGTCGATCAGCAGCATTATAAAAATCTCCTCCGTGGCCACTGGTGGTACACGTTGCGGTCGAAGTGTTAAAATACGGCTTTAATAGAAATAATTGATTTCATGTATTATCTACTTCTGCACACGTTAATTTCAGACTCGCACAACATGAAAGGAATATCTACAATGTAAACGTTTCCGAGTCCTTAGGAATTGTTAGTATATCCTTGAAAAAATTTCCAGTAATTTCGTATGCTGCTTAAAAGTTCTAAGCTATTTTACAAGCCCACATATCACAATGCGTGCAAAAATATCTATATAATAAACCTTTGTCTGCAATGAAAAACCTCTAGCACTGAAATTGTTTTCAAGAACCTTAGTGCGCTAGAAATAGCACACAAGATCAAAAATCGAGAAGCACTTCATTCTGAAAAGCACTGGTATCACTTCTTCATCTGAATTTCTGCATTCGAAGGAGAAAGAAAAATTAATTAAAAACTAAATACAACGAACTTCCTGATCTCGATTTCCGAGCTTGAAACGTAATCTTTAAATCCTCACGTCTAGTGTTTGTGATTAAACCCTCACGTCTAGTGTTTGTGATTAAACCCTCACGTCTAGTGTTTGTGATTAAACCCTCACGTCTAGTGTTTGTGATTAAACCCTCACGTCTAGTGTTTGTTATTAAACCCTCACGTCTAGTGTAAACCCTCACGATACAGGGTGCGACAATCAATCCTGAATTTTCGAGAAGGCAGTGGAAGCCTAAAAATGCAGGATTGACCGTCGCACCCTGTATAATGATTGCGAGCACAGTTGAAGATTATAAACCTCAATTTTTTAATCGGTATTCAGATTAAAACATAATTGTTTCAGAAAACACAGGCGTAAAACGAAACAGTTCGATGCGTAAAAACATTATTGTACTTTTTTTTGCCATACAAAAACACCTCAAGTTGACGAAAAGAAATCGAACGCTTGTCTAAAACCATATAGACAAACGAAAAATCTCGAGTAAAACAAACATCGGCATCTTAGGATGCTTTATTTCCAATCAAGCCTGATACATATGATCTTAAGCATTGGTTTTTCAAATGTCTTATAACTAACACTAAATATAGGACACCATGACGGATCCCCCGTGAAGCCGGTACCCATTTCCGACACCTGGGTTGAGTGGGGTATTGTGCTTGAGCTCTCCCTTATACCCAACGGGGAAAATCGCCGCGCCAGTGCCGGGATAAGAACCCGGGCCTCCAACATGCGAGGCCGATCCCTTAACCACTGTACCTCCGCGAGAGTAGGTGAAAAGAAAGGGAACGCGAGTTTAAACCATGTCGACTAACGAAAAATCTCTAGTTAACGAAAAAAAGACACGAGTTCAAACCATATCGTGACCAGGGTTGTCGTGAAGGAGGTTGTAGGTATCGTAGATTAAGATAAGATAATCGGATAATTAGCGCGGTTGTTCGGCCGTGCTCTACCGTGAGAAAACCTTGCTTGTCTAAAGGAAGGCATAGACACACCGTTAGGCTCTGGATAGGCTTACATTAAGCTGTTATTAGTGTACTATTATGCAAATACGGCTTCTCTTAATTGCTTAATTACCTCGGAAACGAGACGCGCCAGCAACATTACGAAGCTCAGATTCGTTCTTCCATACATGAGGAATTTTACGTGGAAATTCATTGGTGCGATGGCCGGGAATTTGGGGGAAAACGGGGGCTGGCGAAATGTGGAGTTATTTGAAATGTGTGGGGTTATTGAATGAAATGTTCTGAGGTGTTATTTAATGTGGTGGTATTTCATGTGTTGAATGGTATAATTTAATGTGGTGTTGGATGGTGTTATTTAATGAAATGTTGAAAGCTGTTACATAATATGATGTTGAAAGGTATTATTTAGTGAAATTTCGTAAGGTGTTATTTAATGTGGTATTGAATGAGGTCATTAAATGAAATATTGTGAGGTGTAATACAATGAAATAATTTTGTGTTGTTATACGATGTGGTGTTGTGTGGAGCTATTAAATGTAGTTTTAAATGGGACAATTTGATAGGATGTTAAATGGTGTAAATTAATTTGGTGCTAAACAGAATAACTAGATGTTCTTTTAAATTGCGCAAGCATCTGCAAAAAAAGCTAACAGCAACAAAGATGTTCCTAAGAGAGTAAGGAGGAACGCACCATTTAGTACGAAGTTCAGGGAGCGGGGAATCTATGCTCATGGGGTATTCCCGAGTTCATCGAGTTCGTGCAGCCATGGTTTACTTTTCGTGTAGAATTTTCGAAATATGACTTAAGTCAACGACTGTCACAAAGAAAAAACTGCGTCAAGTTTTTATTCAGCACCGAAAATTTAAAATTTTTTTGTCGCAAAGTGGTTCTCCCTTTTATTGAGTTTTTTTTTTGAACGAATTGGACTCGAGCAAAATAGAGCTACTTTTTTGAAGCGATATTACAGCAGACTTGCTTGATTAGTATACGATAAATTAAAATTTGCAATAGAATTTGTTCGTTCAGTACCAAAAAACACGAGTAAATAGGTAGCCGAGGCTTGTGTGGTAACGAAAAAAGGAAAGGACTTGCATGAAAAATGATGCAAATATACATCCATACATGTATGTATATATCCACACAAGCGGGAGATTTTTTCAGCGCGATCGTAACGGATTAAATAGGAAAAAGACATTTTACGTTTTCGCAACGTAATATTTCTCAAAGAGGTAAGTCATTCAATTTACAATTAATAAATTCCAAACCGTTGAGATAATTTCCATTTCAGCTCATCATCGAAGAAATATCAAGATAATTTAATCCTTCGGGAGCTTTAATTAGCTTTAATACAATAGTTGTATCTCTGGTGGGAGCGCCCACAACACTTAACAACGTTGATCAATACAAGAAACAGTAGCATTTCACACTTTATCCGCAACGTGCACCACCGGTGGTACACGGATGTCTTTTCAAAATGCTGCTGACCGACCATGCAGTAGGTACAAACTCAATTTTCATGAACACTTAAACAAAGCCAAATGAAGGCATGATCAAGTTAAGGTTTGCTAGGCTCAAAATGGCTTATTACAATCGACCTGAACTTTGAGTTGAATACTGAACTTCAGTTTCAACACATCCCGGTCAAAGTGTTAATCAAGCATCTATTTCTAATAAATCTAAATCACACTCGATCGTCGATACAGACAAGCTTACACCTTTACTAACGCGCGTCCACTTTTATTTTGCAGCCCAGCATTTTTTCAGTTGAGTCCCAGACAGAAAATAAAAGTTCAAGGCTGAAAGTTCCATTATCGCATACCTACCTAGCGCTCAATTGAGAGCCATTAACGAGACGTAAGTAGGAAGATAATTTAGAGCCCGCACACACAAACACGAGTCCTAATGGACACTGTCGTCCAGTGAGAGCTTTGTGAGTGTTGGGAAACTGTTTCGCTGGTTATTTTTCAGGTGTCACGCTGTGATAAGTGTTGCGCAATGTCCAATTATTTCATGTATTTTATCGTGCAGGTAGAATGTGATAAGTGTTGCGTAATGTCTGCTTATTTTATGTACTTTATTGTGCAGGTAGAATGTGACAAGTGTTGCGTAATGTCTGCTGATTTTATGTACTTTATTGTGCAGGTAGAATGTGATAAGTGTTGCGTAATGTCTGCTTATTTTGTGTACTTTATTGTGCAGGTAGAATGTGATAAGTGTTGCGTAATACCTGCTTATTTTATGTACTTCATAGCTCAGGTAGGTAGAGTGTCACAACTGTTGCGTAATGTCTGCTTATTTAACTGTTATTTTTAGTTTAGATAGAACATGATCAGGGTTGTGCAATGTTTATTTTGTCAGTCATGTTAGTTCTTTCCAAGGGACTCACTGTGATAACTGTTGCGTTATGTCTGCTTATGTGCAAAAAAGTTATCGGGAGGCTTCCTGATTTTAAGTAAAAAGGAGGGAACTAAAAATACCGTATAAAACATTTACTCGAATTAAAAATTGCAAGTAAAACAATAAAATCGAACGTTTCGAGCATTCGCTCATCTACAGCAAAACAAATTTACCTGAAGAAACATGAAATGAATTAGGAAGTTGATAAATTGAAAATACAAACGAACAAACAAAAAACTAAAAACCTAACCTTAAAAAACTACATGTTAGCTATTGACAACGGAAAAGAACTAAGTTGGCTGCTTAAAATCGGCTTATTTCTTAAAATGAATATAAACTTATAATACGCTTTTATTACGTTTGTTCAAATAGAATGTGATCAGGGTTGCGTAACATCTACACATTTCTCAGCAATGCTGTCCTTCTTACCAGTGATGACTTTTGCGAAACGTCTGCTTACTTCATTGTTCGGGTAGAATGCAACCAGGATTGAGTATTGACTATCTATTTTTGCACTGATGCTAATTTTTTTCAACAGCTACGACTGTTGCGTAATGTTTGCCTATTTTACATACTCTATAGTTGGTGATCAATGTTGCGGAATAGATTTTTCCCTTTTGCCCGTCCTTCGTAAAATGAAAATCAGTGTTGACTATTGCAAAATATTTGTCAGGTTCATAATCGGTATAGGACGAAATACACATAGCACATCTACTTATCAAAAAGCATACGCTGCTTCCATTACAACGTTACATTTAGCAGCATTTCTAAATTAGGTAGTTTTGTTGTTTGTATTTTCTTTCAACTCTTGCTGTTTCAGGGAGAGGTTGAGTGGAACTTTTTAGAGTACTGGTATCAAATACGATATAATTAGTCATCGTAGTGTGTGTACTGGCATCAAATACTGTACAATATTAGTTATCGTACGCGCGTGCAACTATTATCGTTAGACCCAATTTCCTAATGATGTGAGCCGTATTCATTTACAAATTATGGGAAAATCTAAGCACTAACAAAAAGCTCAGCCCTAACAGAAATTTGAATAAATTTTTTGAAGATCTTAAATTCAATTTTGAAAATCTAAGCACTATCAAAAATCTAAGCACTAACAAAACTCTTAGCACTAACAAAAATCTAAGCACTAACAAAAATCTAAGCACTAACAAAAATCTAAGCACTAACAAAAAGCTGAGCACTGACAAAATTTACAAAGTATGTGAAAATCTAAGCACTAATCGACACGGGTACACGTGGCTGGTTAATACAGTCGCGCACCACGCTGTGTACGGAGCCAGTTTTATTTAAATTTAATCGGGACCTAAGCCCTTACATGGGGCTTAAACCACCTAATTAGGACTCAAGCCCTTAATTGGGTCTTGGATTAATTTGGACTTTAAGCCCTTCTAAGAGTGGGTCACATGCCCAGTTCACCTCGTTGATCACGATAATCTTAACTGAAGTTCAACATGCAATTCAAATTCAAGTCAATTGTAGTAAATAATTTTAAAAATATCAAACATTAATTATATCGTATTCATTTATTAAGTAGGTTGAGTATTTTTGAAAATTGAGTTTGTGACTACTGGTCGGTCAGCAGCATTATGAAAATTCCCTCCGTGTACCACCGGCGACTCACGTCGCGGTCAATGTGATAATTAATATGCCGCTGCCCCAAGTCTAATAAATAATTAATATCTACCTTTGTCTACTAATGAAAAGATTAAGAAATGTTCAGAAAAAGAGACCTGCTTGCAAACACAAGTTCGTTGACATTAAGTTTCAGTGAATAACAATGAAGATACCCAAGCAAAAAACGAGACACCCAAGCAAAAAACGAGATACCCATGCAGAAAAGGAGATACCCATGCAAAAAAGGAGATACCCATGCAAAAAAGAAGATACACATGCAAAAAAAGGAGATACACATGCAAAAAAGGAGATACACATGCAAAA
>JACJUY010014319.1:0-15076 GCA_014220935.1 Platorchestia sp. MABIK | reverse complement strand
AGAATTAGACTTAGGTAAAATACCACGTAGAGAGGAGATAATAGTTAACAGACTCAGAATAGGACATACATTCTTAACGCATGGCTACATAATGAACAATGATATACCCGATATCGCACCAGTGTGCGAGTTTTGCAATAACTCGATACTAACTGTCAAACATCTAATCATATAATGTGAAAGCCTCGCAAATAGCAGGAATTGTATAAAGACTTGCCGAACGCTACTACGGCCTACTGTCGAAACGGTATTGGGACGCCAATTAGACGTCAAGGAGTTAATGAACTATCTTCGTGTGATAGATGCTTACGACCTGATTTAAATGTCTCAGTAACTTTGTTTTGCAATTGACTTACCTTTAATGATAAACTGTTAAATTGATCTTATGGTCGCAGACGACATGCGTAGAGGGGAGCAGTAAAGGACCCGCATCCGTGCTTTAATGTTGATTGTATAAACTCCTCTCATTATTATTATTATTATTATTATTACAGAGTGTAGCAGAGGGTAAATTATGATTGCATATCGCAGAATGCAGTTCCTTCGAAATTGCTGACCATCTTTCGTGAGTGTGTTGCAGTTCATTTACTGACTGTAAAACGGCACAGGGCATCAAACTTCATTTCACGAAGTGCATGGAAATTTTTGTGAATGTTCTTGCACTTCATTTTGTCAGTAAACTGTGTGCTGATATATCTCAGAAAAGTTAAACATACTAATTGCAGAAAACACTGCTACATCAGATAATAAGTTACTTGGTGAGATATTTTAGCAAATCATTCAAATCATTGAGAGAGGATGTTTCGACACAAGTCGGTCCGGTGCTTATGCCTCTCTATTCAACTGTCAGTATCTAATGCTTGAGCAGAAGCCCCGCTCAGAAATGTAGATTTTAATGTTAAAGAAACCTATAATTGATTCCCTCAATCAGCTAAAAGGCAAGCGCCTTATTCTGCCACAGCTACAATGGAAAAAAAATGAAAAGCATTGAAGTAGCATGAAACAAAATGAGCTTGTCACAGTAGAACAATATTGAATCCACGACAGAACTTTAGGTAGAAGTAACTGAATCTAAAAATGCTTCAGGCAACAATCCATTCATTCACGTTTCTTCCATAGCAATTAATTTATTAGCATTGCCACGCTCAAACGCCGATGAAGAAACACTTTTTCGTTAAATCAATTTAGTCCATACTTGCAAGTCACTCTTTAATATGTTTAACGTGCTATGCTGACTTATGATTTGTTGTAATTTACTGTCAAAACAAAATGTATCATTCAACAATTATCTAGCGGATTTCTGTTTGAAATCTAGCTCCTTGCTGCGCTATAGAGTTGGCAACACTGCGACTGACTTGGCAGTGCATAATTGGTAGTCTTAAAAGTAGGGTGTATATCTCAGTTGTTCTGCCGTCATGTTTCCATGCCTAATCCCAAACCAAAAAGTTTCCCCCGATCTATAAAAGGAGCGAGGGCTTAAGTTTTAACATTGATAGATTTATTAAAAGCAAAGCGTCAGTCTAATTGTACTTATTGTGCCTGTAAATATAATTTCTTTATGAAGTACTATAGCTTCTAGGTTGCCGACTTTGAAATAATCTGTTACTGAAATAATTTGCCATTTAATTCAAAAGTACGTACCTGTTAACAATCGTAACACAAAATTTTCGCTGTTATGCTATTATTTACACAGGAAGACTCGTGATAGGACTTGGATATAATTTGTGTAACCTATTTCTGTAATTCTTGAATTCTTCACGAATACGTTAATGCTCTTGTGCCGGCCTCCGTGAAATAGTTTGCAGGTTCAAAACATGAGGTATTATCGGCATTACAAAAATTGCTGTGGTTGGAATGTCAAAAAACGGATGTCGAAATAGCATTTTCATCTACGAATTGAGGAGTTCATATGGAACTAGTCGTTTCCTCAGGGGGATACAGTCATTGTATCTATGGGAATTAGCGCTCCCAGGGGGAAGATGTGAGGGCCCGAGCTAAGAGTTAGGTGGGCCTTCTTTTTGTTGAATATAAAGTGTTCTTTGCTATGTTAAGGACGACCTTTTTCGGTTCACTGCAGTCCTGTTTTTCAGCACCTACTATTTTCTTTTTTAACTTTTATCTTGTTTCATGAACTTCTTTCCAAACATTTTGTTTCAATGCCCCCTCTACATGGATTCCGCATTCCCTAATATCCATACTAAATGGTGCCTTCCTCTTTCCTCTCTTCGATACGCTCTTTTTTTGTAGCGGTTAGGAAGGCTTAAACTAAACTATTATCTATCCTGAAACTAGTCTTCACTGATCGTACTAACTGACGTCGGATCTGTTCATCTATTTCTGGTACCAAAAAGGACCCCACTGTATTTCGCTTTTTTCTTTGGATTTCATTTTTGTTTTATTAAGCAGGAGGTCTCGGCATTACGAAAACTTCAGTGGTTGGAATGTCTAACAAAACGGATGTCAAAATATTATTTTTATCTACGAATATATGAGCTCATGCGATACTAGTACTTACTGATCGTACTAATTTGATGTGGCATCTGTTCATCTATTTTTGGTACCAAAAAGAACTCAATATATGTTGAATTTTTTCTGCGGATTTTATTTTCGTTTAATCGAACATGAGGTTTTAGCATAACGAAAATTTTTGTGCCTAATAGCACCAGTTTTATGGAAAAGTTCCATTTGAAAAATTTGAGTTTATTTTGTATGATGTGAATGTCTAGTAAATTTAAAATCCTATAGCGAGTACAAACGTCGGAGCCGCATAGAAGCGGGAGGTGGAGGGTAACTTCTTCTGAAGAGGTATAGCTGTGGAGGATAATTCCGCCCTCTGTTACTTGCGACTCGAAAGCATTTGTGCGGGCCCTAACTGTCGTCTCCTCATCCCAATTAAAGGACGAAGATGTGTAGTGGTTGTGAGGGCTGGTCATTGTAGATATTTGATGTCTAAGAATGGAAGTGTGCAAATTTATTTTTAAAATTGGTAAAATTTTCTTAGTAATCGGTTGCTTGATGAGTCGTTTTGTGGTGGTAGTTAATTTTAAACGAATGTTTTATGCGTAGTGTTTGCAGTGATGAGTCTTACAAACAACCTGTGATGGAATTCTTTGCGAGCCGAAGATATTTTTGTAAGAATTTATTTCAATAGTCAAATGTCGGCTGTTGAAATTGAAATAAATTTATTTATTGAACATCTGTAATGTTTTAACCTATTTTTAAATCAGTGGCGATTTGAAATGACGTTATATTGTACTGTGAGACTTATCGTAATAGTCTCGTGTACTACGATGAAGATGACAAGTTGAGCCCTCTTACTGTAGCATTCATCTGCATCGCAGCTATTTTTTCTAATAATGCATTGTTACATGTTACAATAGGCCTCACCCTGTAATACTAATCTGTTCAATTATCGCAATTTGTAAGAAACTTGATGAAATATTTACAGTATAAAACAAATTTGTTGAATTTGAATAAGTAATTTCGATTATTTTTGTGAAGTCTTCAAATTCACGGTAATTGGACAGATGCGTTTCACGAGATGTGGCTTATTGTTTTTGGAAACAATTCGCAATTTTTGGGAAAAATCGTTGCACTGCTTATGAATCTCCCATAATATAGTGGTTAAAGTAGCCATTTTTAACGTTAAATTACCGGTAACTATCGTAAGTTTTGAACGAAGACCGACTATAATTACCGTTTAACAACCGGTAATTAACTGGTTAACATCGTCGGTCTTCGTCCAAAATGTACGGTAAAAAACCGGTAATTTACCGTTAATCAGATGATAATATGAGACATTCGCGACACTAATTCCGTCGATATCCGACGATATATCGTCGGCTTATAGGAAGAAGATGATGATAACAACCGGTAAAATCAGATGGAAATTATCGTTGGTCAGACGATGAATTTCTGATTGGGTATGGGTGTGCATATGTTTACGTATACTTGTGTGCAGTGGATTAGCAACTAGCATTTGAACTAAAAATACCGCGCTTTTTTTCACTCTCAACTTCAAACACTACCTAACACGTCATTTCACTTTATTATTTTAAAACATCTATAAAAAAGCATATATATGTAGTGTGATGACCCATACATAATAAATAAGATGCTTATCAACCGATGATTTTTATGTTACAATATTTAATTAGAATTTGTAAGCTGCAGCACACACTGAAAAAAAAGTTATGAACCATCTTTCCACATTATCCTATATTTCAATACATCATTCAGCTTTTCATAGAACGCAGATGTACTATCATATGATTGCCTTGATGCATAGGCATGTGTGTGTGTGTGTATGTGGGCGTGTTATATGTATGTATATGTATGTGTATGTGCATGTACAGTATATGCGTATATGTATGCGTACAAACATATATTTGTGTACTAAACTAGCAACTAGAATTGGACAAGAAATACAGCTCTTTTCTGTTCACTCTCAACTTGCATTACCTAGCTCGTAATCTCTCTTTATTATTGTAAAGCATTACCAAAAAGTATAAATTTGTCGTGTAATCACCTTTATTTGTTTTACTTAGATGCTTATCAACTAATGACCGTTATGTTAAAATTTTCAATTATAAAAACAAAACTTGTAATTTTCATAATTTTCATGCTAATACGAGTATACGGGTATCCGTGTGGATGTGTGTGTCTATGTATGCGTACATTCATGCATATGTTCGTTCATTCATAAAGTTACCAACAGTTTTTTGCAAAATTTCTAATCAAGCGACTTACATACTCTATTTTGTCATATGAACTTGCTCTGTGGGCCAAAGTGTACTTTTTTAGGCAGTCAGTTTACCTTTTTACCATTTTTCATGCTCACTCGAAATGATATTTTTTAATATATGCCGAAACAAGCAATTCTAATATTATCCCATGATGTCAAGAAATCCAAAGCTTATATGTCGTGTACATGTAAACTGTCATAAGTGTTTTCAACCCATAAAGTTCATTTTATTTATTGTTTTCATGAATTGACCAGCGCTATTCAACTTCAAATAACTAGATAGAGGATACATTTTTCTGTCTTTCTTTCCCGTTTTGAGCAAGCATCAAGCTGGACCGTCCTGGTTCCTATGTGTGTTTATGAATAACAGACATTTGCATCATATTCCGGAGATAATGTAACTCTATCTAATATGAAACCCATATAGGACATTCATGTTTTCTTAAATTATTCACATCCTAAAATGTTCTTGTTAGGCTTGCATGGTCCAAATTATCATATCACTTCTTGCGCTCTTGAATAAATTATGAGAACCCTATCTAGGCTTTTAAATTTACCTATTACTCCAATCATGTTGTACATGTCTTAATGCCGTTGTAGAACAATCGTTTTTATGTTCCTAACTCAGGTAGACTGTTTTATGCCACTACTATTAGCATGGAATATCCTTAATTATTTGCGTGATAAAAGACATTTTGTCAAGTCCCTCGATTAGAATACTAGTTTATACGTAGAAGTGAAAATATAGTTCGGAATATCAACCTCGCTGCCTTAGACGCAAAATTATTATAATCCACCCGTTTTACTTTCAAAAAATTTTTTCTATCGCAAGTCCAGGAGCTCGTATTTTAATGTAAGTGTGCACTAAAAAGAGTGTTTTCAATAATGCATCGTTACTGAAATTGTGTTATCTTTTATTATTGTGGTTGCATGTATAATTATCATATCTACCTTAAGTAACATTTGGAATACATTGCCCTCAATTATATATTTCGATTTGTGACATGGGTATTACGATACTCATGTGTGTGTAGCATATAAGAACCCTTACTTTAAGATATTTTAAAATCAATGAGGAGCATTTTGCATCATCTATTTTGGAAATAAAGTGTTTTTCTTTAATTTTATTTTCATGGCTGTTCAGGTGTCTCATAGGTAGCCAGAACATCTCTAAAGGGGCTTTCACACGGTCAGTTTTTCTGTCAGTCACACTCACAGTCAAAGCTCTTCAACACCATACTTGGGCACGCGTGCTCTCTTCGCTCTCTATTCGGCACTCATTGACGGCTTGGCTTGACTGTCGATTTGCGTCTGTTTGCATGTCAGTGTCTGCCTTCCCGGCGTCTAGTGAGGTTGTCTGTGATCGCTCTCCCGTGTCAATTGGTCTTCGCCTGGCTCAATAATAAATTAGCTATTTTCATGGGCAGCATGCTTTGTAGAAAGTGCAAAGCAACGAATGCAAGAGCAGAGATATAAGAAGCAAGTCGCTCAAATATGTTAATGAAGCAACACAGTATTAGTTTAATGAGAATGGCTTGAAGAAAGAATTAATACATTTCGAAGATAGTTTAGGAAAAATTTTAGAGCATTTGCTTCCAAGAAATCTATTATTTTCCTGGGGGTAGCACCTAATTCAAAGGTGCGTTCTTTTCCAGTATTCATAATGATACGGGAAACAATAGTTAATTTGTTACGAACATATCATAATACATTCGTCCTGTTGCAGCTTCAGTGCCATTTACGCAGAATTTTCAATCTTATTTAATATTCACTGAAGAAATACAGCAAAGGCACATTATTTTTGTTTATTAGAATGAAAACATTCAATATTTGGCCGTAAGTGCGATTTCAACAATTTATCCGGCATTTTCAAAATAACACAAAAAACTTTTTACATGAATTATCCTTAACATATAATTTCAGCATGCAAATGTTCCGTGAAATAAATCTAAGCGTTTATTAGTTTACCCGTACTGCTGTCACATTCACATGAATTATTAGATATTATCGCGCACTCATTTGAGAGGCTTATTAATATTTTTGAAGTATTTGCTTGCGAATGCCAGATTTACGCGTACATTCAATCATACAGTTCTAACAAATGTGCGCCAGATTTCGGTTGTTATTTATATATCCTAGTCACTGTGTTTCTAGGAAGAGAACTAATATAATTTTTCAAGAAAAAAATTAAATTTACGAGCTGTACTATTACACGCTGGTACCTGCAAACTGTATAGAACGGGAGGAAAATTTTACCAGGACTTGAAATTATTATAAAATAGATTATTACATTTGTAGTAGTTGCAGTATTTGTTAGATTTAGTGTAACCAAATTTTACACAGGCTGCGACAAGGAAAAAGAAATGTACAAATATTTAGTGAACGAAATCTCGTCATTTAGCCTTCCCTCCCTGCAAATCCGGTTATAACTCCCATTTTGTGGATGTTTAGCTAGCCATTCATTTACCCAATATCTATTTGAAGAGCTTATTCACCTTTTTGACCGCGAAACCGATGAATAAGCTTGCTTTGGACACGGCGAACCTATCCCGACAATACATTGTAAACTACCGCCGAGCCTGCCAGTGGCTCGCCACTTCAGTCACGAGAACGTACGTGTGAACGCGAGTGTTTTGACCACAGTCCGTGAGTGTGAGTGTGACTGACAGAAAAACTGACCGTGTGAAAGCCTTAAGAGAGAGCAGATGTCTCATCGTAAGTGCGACTCTTCGATGAGCGCTAAGTGTCTCAAAGCAAGGTGTTGTTCGTTCGTTCGTGCGCAAAAAAAATGTAAGAAGTACGAAAACAAAACATTTGCTAAAAAGTGTAAAAGTATACTGTTTGTTCTTAAGCACAACATATAATAGCAAATCCTTTGCTAATTGGGCAAATATTTAATCGATGCAGAGAACTGGATTGTTCTACGGGAAAGCTAGGAGCTTTCTTACTGTGTTGCATTATTACGCATCAGTCGCGGGAAATATTGGGAATTGATGTGCTAGGGATGTTTTGTGCATGTGATGTGTTGTTTAATAACTGGGGGATTCTGTTACATGTAGTTTATTTTCATGTGAGCGGAATGTTAATTTCTGTGTAAGATTGGTGTTTATATATGTACATGTACAAGACTGCTAAAGCAATAACTAATGTTTTTTTCCGAGAAGTAAGCTTGTAATCTGTGTTGCGGTCGATTGCTCGTAGAACTAGGTGTAATCGTCATGATCGTGATGAAACACTTTAATGAAGTATTAAATTTTCTGAAATATGAATTGGTGCAGTTTATTGTTAATTAGGTGAAGATTGTAACATTTTATTAGGAACGTGCTAAAGTTAGCACATATCTGTTATTACAGGATGCAGGATGCAGGATTGCAGATATTACAATACTACAATGGCATTATGCCAAAAAGTGCTCAGCAAACGCAATAGATTACCAAGCTAAAGCATTTAAGATAATGTGTTGAATAAGATTAAAACAAAAAATAAGCATCCAGGGATTTTATTTCAGAGACTTCAGATAATATACAGGCAATAGCAGCATGCCACTATATAGGAGCAAACTTGTGCCTTACACCTTTTTTCGTTTTATAACCACATTTTTTCAAAATATACCGACGAACTTCAAATTTAACAACGAAGAACCATTGAATATAACAGAGAATAGAAATATAGAGACAGTGTCGCAAAAAATAGCAACAACGACAAATTATAGCGACACCCAGCAAAATGAATGACAGTGAAACTATACATCAGAACAAAGAAACAATGTGTAGTGACAGAGTCGGTTTATTGAAACAACGTTCAAAAAGTCTAACAATTATACAAAAAATAGTAACGTGCGTATATATTATTGTAACAAATTAACAATTTCTGAGACAATTGTTTATACGCAAAATAAACAGTAAAGAAGCCATTTAGCGTAGTACATAATGCATACTGAAACTTTGCACACAAAATTATTGATAATTACAATAAAGAATGAATATCATACGTGAGATATTGAAACTATTAAAAAAAAAATCTTGTTGATTAAGGCTCTTGATCTAGTAGCTGTTGGCATGGGTGTAGTTGTCGGCCGCTATGACTGGAATGACAAAAGGCATGCACGTGTCAATTACATGCCAGAGCACCTCCTCCCGGTGCTGACGCAACGACTTTCCTGCTCTGCGCGCTGCCGCCACAGTGCATGCTTCGGAGATGCCATTCAAATGGTGTAACTGTGGCATCTGAGACGTAGGGCTTGCGGTCGAAAGGGGCACGAAGAGCTCCATTGAGATCCTTGACGGTGATGGTTGGAGTAGCTTCAATCAACATTACAAGTAAATCCAGGCTTTCAATATCTATCATCTTCTTGCAACCACAAGTCTTGCGCCGTCAAAAACAGACTATCGTTTTTGGTAGGACCTAACAATGGAATAAGCGGTGTTACGCTTCACTCCCAGTTCTTGAACAGTGATACATGTCACACGTGAACCGGCCACGTCAGAGTTGTTCTGGAAAATTCCATTACTTCCCGGTCAGTGCATCATCCACTGACCGGGAAGTAATGGAACCTAGCCTCATATAATTGTCAGGTGGCATTCACAATCCCGAAAGTCAAAATCCCGAATGTCAATATCCGGAATTTCTAAATTCCGAAAATCAAAATTTCGAATATCCTGTTCAGTTAAAAATATCTTATTAATACCAAATTTAAATACGAGCTGTCATGGAGAATTTTCATCAATTATTTTCAATTCTTCACTACACCAATTCGTAACACACGCCATCAATTCGGGTCGACTCTTCCACTGCCAAATGTGGTCGGGAATTAGACATTCAGGATTTTGACTTTCAGGATTTTGACATTTGGAATTTTGAGGTGGACCCATTACTTTCAATTTTTATTGAATGAGGAAGTGCGGGAAAATTTTTTTCAGGTCAATAGGAGTTTAAAAGATGTTGTTACAACTTATGATTTTTCGTTACCATTTTTTGCATCTGTTACATTATTTTGAACCTGTGATACTGGCTATTTGAAACATTGTTACAAGATTTGATTATTTGTTAAAGAAAATGAACGCCTGTTGCAACATTCTGAGAGTGTTATACAATTTGAAGCAACGTTACATTTATTTGTCTATGTCATTACATTTTGCAGCTGTTTTCAATTTTACAGCATCGTCACTGAATTTGTACTGGATGTTGTTATATTTTGATCTGCTGTCATTAGTTTTTATTCGGTGTTATATGATTGTGCAAACTGTTGCTATATTGTTTTGACGTGTGGTTATAAAACGAAAAAAGGTGTAAGAAGAGGTTAGCATAATAATATGCCAAGTTTCATTCCAAAGAAATTTCTCAAAATATTCTTACCATTTTAACATTTAAGTAGTTGAACTCGTTCAACAATGCACCCTATTTTAGGGCCTCTCTTCCAGGGAAGAATTTGAGTCATATTCATTAAACTAGGGCATGTTGAAAATAATGAAATTGTAGATTTCCCAGAATATTTAAAATTTTCTAATAACTCTTCTAACTCTATGCAGAATAAACTAATTAATATGTAAATGTTTAGTCAGAGTGCTTGTCAACCATAAATCAATTTGAACTATTTTGTTGATTGGGCCTCATGTTGCCAAAGTTACATGGCCATGAGACAGTATTATATTTGCAGTTTTTGCATTATTCTGTATGCTTTTGCTGGGTAACTTACTTAGAAAGAAAACATAAAAAGTAGAAAAAGTAGCTGATAATTAAAGATATTTTATAAGCTAAAAATACCATTTAATCTTATTCTCAAGGAAGCCTAATACTAAACTTATCATGTTTTGAGTTGTTCAGACATGTTCCTGTACATGTCTGATAATGTGCATGTTTTACTAAGAGACTGCTAATATTTTTATTTCTGGTTTTTGAGCTCTATACAATTATGGTATGGTGGGTATGGATTGCTATTTTAGATAAAATGTCTGAATATTCTGTACATTTGTTAGTTTAATTGCTGTGATTGAGAATGTAGTTTGTGTGTATCCTGATCAATGTTTCATTCTGCCTATGTTGTACTGGCTATGATAATAATGTTTTTGAGAATTGTATATCTTTCAGGTTTTTGAATAAAAATGGAAAATTCTATCAAAATTTTGCTCTCAAATTGACTCTAAGCAATTTCCCAACTGTTGCTACCTTTGTGCATTTGAGACACGATTCATGTCTCTGTTGTTCAGGCATTATTCTACAGAACATGCTCACCTTCCTAACTTCAATGTCAGGTGTGGCATTGGCAACTCTCTGAACACCTTCTCCAATGTTTCATCATTGAGAAAACATGTATTCAGGAAGCATACCCTAAATGTTAGAAACAGGGCTCAAGCTACTCGAACTATTTAGGGCTACTCAAGCTACTGGATGATGTTCCTACTACTTGTGGCAATGAGTCGTCATGTGGATCTGACAGTGTTCCTGATAATGATGTAGAAGAAGATTCTGACATTTTTGATATCACAAATTTTTTTCTCTATATCAAAGAAAAACAAGGGGTCATTGAAAAAACAGCTGAAATTATTATTCAAGAATATGAAACAATTGTTGATAACTACGTAAAAATAACTACCCAATTGAAAATTATCGTCCTTTTCAGGTAAGAAATTAGTCTTAATAGGTCAAAAAGGGCCCAGAAGTGCCAAAACTCACGACTTCAAACCGACTCCTACCTATACTTAGCCTATTACAGCTTGGAAAAGGCCCTTTATCCAACTGGCATTTTATAGGTCTAGTCGATGGCTGTTTTCGGGCTCATTCGGGTGGTTTAAAGTCGTTTTCCTACCGTTTTCGACGAGCTCTATTTAGACGAGTAATATGTTATAAAAAGATGTTGTAATCTCAAATGTTGTGAATATCGTATTACATCAATAAATAATAATCAAATAGTATAAAAGAATTAATTTCACATTCAATATGAAATCACGCAGTCATCGGCAGCCGTTAAAATAAAATCATTTTGATCTCTCTCATTAGACTAGCGAGAACAAGTTAGTGATCGACATTGACCAATCCGCGATTTTCAACGGAAAATATGTAACACGGCCACTAACACCCTATATTTTTAGAAGTAAATATATCTCAAGAATGTCTGTGCTATTTTTAAAACTGAAACGGCTGTTGGAACCCACTGTCGGTACAGTGGGCCTTCCCAGTCTAACCTTTTCGCAGGAGCATGCATGTTTTTCGCCGCCCAAGCGATCACCGAAGAGGCGGCTATTCTACTCATAGATTTAGATCGCCGCTCAATGTATAAATTTCATACAAAATTTTGCATGAAAATGCAAAAAAATTCAAACTGCAAGTGTACCCAAGCGGATTAAATTTTTACAATCATTTCACAGTATTGCACATACTTGTATATTGCTGTTGTAGACAACATTTACAAACTTTTTACGAGTTTTGCAATGTTTAAATGGTTTTCTCTTGTCTATAAGAGTACTGCAGTCCTTTTTGACATAAATGAATTTCGGAAATAAAGTCTGATCTTTTTAACGTAAAATATATTGTAATTGAAATTGCTCAAATTGCGACATTGCTCTTCTTTCACCGGTTTAAAAGTTGGAGTGCTATACACTTCCAAAGTTGCATTTTTGCCTTGAGGTATAAGAGTTGAGTGACTCTGCATTACACGTTTTTAATTTTCAAACCGCGTGAAGTATTGAATCGTTCTAAACAAGTATATACTCGTAACACTCGATGCATAGGAATTCACCACATTCTCTGAACATTTGTGAGGTGGTAGGTCGTCTTGTGATTACGTGGGCCGATTCCATTATCTTAGAAAATTTGGATTTATCTCAAGCTATTGAACTGTTTAAACTGTTTCTGATTACTATTTGCAGATCGACATAAAATACATGTACATATTGATTCATCGAGAGATTCATATTCATACATATTGATTATATTGATTCATCATATATAAATATATATGTATATAAGCCATTGGAATCCGGAAGTGGACGAGAAGTTATTTGCAAACGTTCAAGTTCAATTGTTATATTTTGAATTGAATACTCTGTTTCTAAGTTGAGAAATAGGAGAAAATTAAAATATGGAACCCATATACGATGAAAGTCTTCCTAAACCATGAACAAGAATGTCACAGAGTTCATTCAAGTGCTACGTTTTTTTAATTAGGTTACAAAAAAATTGAACCTGGGTTTTGATTTCAGCTTATCGCTTACGTTTTAAAAAATAGTCAAATTTTTACGATAATAGTTCACAATGCTCCTTTTGAACTATCTGTTTTGCCATGTAATTAGAATTTTACTTAAAATCAAGTAAACCTGTTTCAATCAGAAAGTTTTGCAGTTTGTTGTCAGGTGTTAATCATATATTTGACGTGCATTTACCATGACAGCGTCGTGGAAATTTGTTGAGAACCGTACTTATTAATAATGTTTGCGAGTAATGTCCGAAATCAAGTGCAATAATACATAAAAATACATTCTTTTAAGTTATTTTACTGTTCATAGAAATCAATTATGAAACCCTTGGAATTTCAAGATATCTACTGATGATTTTATTGGCAGCTCTGATTGAGTCTTGTTATGACATTTTCGAAGGTTGGTACTCGTGAAAATTGAACGACGTAGAGACAGGTGTAATGAAGATTAAAGTAGCAATGGCTCATTGCGTACGCTTAAAAAAGGGTTTGATGGCAAATGGTGGTTATGAAAATCGTCAACGTCCGGATTTTTGTTTTTTCCACTTGACAAAGGGAAATTACAAGTGGATTGTAGCATGTGTGCAATGCAATGTTGAAGACGGATAAGATATCTAAAACACTGCAGAGAGCTTATGTGCGCACCGAAAATTTTTACCGTTCAGACTATAACTTCATGTTGTCTCCATTCAGATATTCGAAAAGGTTATTGAAATCTTCAGCAGGTCCAAAAAGAGCTGTGCAAGACAAAAGGTAATGTAAAACTTTTGGTTGTATCTTTTATTCCAAATTAACGCAGTAAATCATAGTTTTGCTAATTGACGAGTTTCCTAATACCCTTTATTTTGATATATGAATGGCTGTTTGATAGACTCATTATAACACTGTGTTAATCAAGATTAGAAGTTATTGGTGCTTCAATTTTTTTAACAAAAAAAGAGTAAAAATATTGTTTGTAGCTTTAACTGAAATAAAGAATGCAGTAGACTTCCCAAAAATTTAATTTACATTAAGATAAAAAACTGTATAATTTTCATGCAAGATTTAGCTACAAATGCTATTCTAAAAGTAATGATTCAATTCATAAATGAATGCTGATTGAAATTGTTCCAAATTGGTTAATATTTTGTATCGGCAGTAATTGCTCGTTTCATTTTGAAAATTAACGCAATCAAAATCTCTCATTATTAGTTTTTCAACTAAGTGATAGTTAAACACTTTGAATTATTCTATGTTTTTACCCAAATTCTTTCAATTTGCTAGCAATTTATACGATGTTTTAAAAATAATTTGTGTACGGCTATTGTGTTGTCCTTATGATATTTTAATTTCACTCAATGAGCATGAATGACCTAGGTCATATTTTTTTGTTTTTTTAGATGTATAGTTATTTTCTTACTGCTCATTGCCTGTATTATAATGAAGAAAAACATCATGGAAGCTTCTGCACCTTACCCAGTCTAACTTTTTCGCCGCCTCTTCGAAAAGTATGCACACGGTTCGCCGAGTCGTATGCTTATTTGTGCATGATTATCGTCACCAAGGCGGCGATATATAGCCGACTTTATCGTCGCCAAAGACCTCTTTTGCCGCGATAATTATCGCCGCCTCGAAAGCATAATTGTGCATAAAGTTGCATGACAGAAGGCTGATGAAATGCATAAGTATACATAATATTGTGTACAATACGCATTTTCATAGCACGGTACACAGACGTAAATACATGTATTTTTGTGCTCCATTATTTAAGTCCTTGCGTACCTTGAGTATTTTCAGCTATTACACTTATAGAGAAGCATTTCCCTTCCATTCGAAGTTATCGCTGCCCCGAATGGATAAACAAGCATAATAAAGCGAAAGGCAGCGATACAAAAGCATAAATATACATTTTTAATTGACTATTGAAATTAATTAGGTTCAAATAAATCAACATCATTACATATTTTTTATTTGGTCATCCATTACAAACTGAAAGCAACAAGTTTTCACCGTATATTAAAAACAGTCTTACAGAGAGAGAACTTATTAAATATTTCCTTTTTGATACGTATCACAGCCTATTTAACAGAGTTCAAACAAAATAAAAATGCAAGAAGTAGTAGGTGCTGAAGAAAAAGATTGCAATGAGCCGAAAAAAAAAA
>JACJUY010014318.1:0-10731 GCA_014220935.1 Platorchestia sp. MABIK | reverse complement strand
AAAGCCCACAAAAAAAAAAGACCTCCACGTAGAAATTTGAAGCCTGAAAATTGAAATAAATTTTTTTCACATGCCCTGCAGTCAGAAGCAACCTCCACCATCCAGTGAGAAAAGGATGTTCAATTTACCATGCTAGCAAAAACGACTTTAGGTCCCCGCAAAGCCTCACAAAAAAAAATAAAACTTATTTGGCCTTCCATGCAAAGCTGATCATTCCTGCGAGGCAGCAACTTCGTTAAATAATAATCTTTATTTCTTAGCACGAATGCAAATTGGAAAATTTCGTAGCTTCACTATCAATTAGCATGTGATTTGAAAGCATAGGCAGAGGGAAATAAGAATATTTAACAATCGCATTTGAGGTTAACAGATTAAATTCAATAGCGCATAATTAGAATTGACTAGATTAGATATTAGTTTGGGCCTCCCTAACGTCAACAAAGACGTTCCAAAGAGAGAAAAGCACCATTTAGTAAGGAGTTAGCGGAACACAAAATCTAACTAGAATGGGACATTAAAATCAAACATTTTAAGCTCCTGAACTATTAGGGGACATCGTCCGTGATTAGGTTTACTGGTTGAATTTACTACTGTTTAATACGCATCAGGGATTTCAAAATTGAGATACGGCAACAAAAAAAGAGATGAGCCGATACTGAAATATCAGAATAGTTCAGGGCTCTTTTTTTGGCAAAAAACGGGGAATTCGATTACAAGAATTCTTTTGAAATTGAGCTAATTTTTTTATTTATGTTAAAATGAAAATGCTCTAGTGTCGGCCCAGTAGACGGGATATTAATTTGAGCATTCATAAAACTCTGATAATCTTGATGATTTGATTCCTTGTTTAATCCCCACCCTCGCTTTGCTCGGTTATAGACATTCATCATCTGGCAACGCTGCACTGTCATTAGATGCAACCATCTGGCAACCAGATCCTGCAGGGAAATGGCAGTTATATCCACCGTCAATTTCATAATTTCAGTCACATGAGCATTACCTACTAAATAAAACTCACATTAGCAAGGAGTAGATAAGCAGTGTATTTGTAGTACACCATACCAAATTTTCTCACGCAGCTAGGTGACAAAATGTAATCAAACCAAAATAATCCACAAAAACGCATACAATTAAAAACTGAGCCATTACCCAGGCTGATATGAAGTGCTCCAAAAGTCCATTCCAGAAAAGCATTTTCAAATCAATAAAGAAAATCAAGATCTTTCAGCACTAGTAAATATGAAAAAACCTGGGCAGAAAAATAAAGGGTTGCAAATGAATAAAAATGTCACTCTAAACTCCATCACTTCTTTTGAGACCAATAAACGTAAGATTCAAGGCACGCTGAAATTTACCCGATCCACTGAGGGAACGCTCCGAGGTATCTTGAGGGAGAGCAAAAATAACAATAATCTTAGATGCTAGAATTGAACAAGTGGATAGAATTAGAGCAAAAATAATAATAATACTCTAGAGGGAGAGCACAAATAACAGTAATCTCGGGGGAGAGTAAAAATAACAATAATCTGGGATGTCAGAATTGAACAAGAGGGCAGAATAGGAGCAAAAGTAATAATACTCTAGAAGAAGAGCAAAAATAACAATAATCTTGGACGTTAGAATTGAACAAGTGGGCAGAATATGAGCAAAAATAATAATCTCGGGGAGAGCAAGACTAACATAAATGTTAGATGCTAGAATTGAAGACTATGAGCAGGACCACACAGGCTCCCAACTGAAATAGGGCAGTTGGAAGCAGCACTTCTAAATCTTCAATGTTAGCAGCATCAATATTATTCAGAATTACGCATTGCTAATGTAGGAAGCAAATTATTATTATTATTTTAAGAAGTATACCTTCTTAGTAGAAGTGAGAGAATAATTGGAAACTGGGAGAAGCATGAGAACATGCTTCTTAGAAATTAACTTGTCTTGTACAACAGAAGCATCAATGCACCAGAGTCTGAGATGCAGCTTGTGAGGTGAAGAATGCCAATTTTTTAATAGAAAAGCAAAACCTTATTCGCTCATTGATAACAGAGGAAGTTAATTAGAGGTGCTGAGGAACTTCCCGTCAGAATATGAAAAAAACTTGGTGGTTTGCATGGTGAAAACCACACCAATTTCCACACCAATAATGAAGGCGGAAATTTTTTTTTAAGATCAAAGTTACCCAGTAATTAGTAAAAGTAGGGCTGTCAAACTCAGGTTAATTCAATCGAAAATGATGAGGAACTTCCATGAAATACAGATTTAAGAAAATTCACAGATTGGCAAATGAAACAAACAAAGAATAGCCACAAACTTCAGATTAAACAAATTATAAAAATAGATTACTAACCATGATATTCAGATTAATGGACAGTAAAGACAAAATTTACAACTAAGATTAATGGACAATAAAAACAAAATTTACAATTGAGATTAATGGACAATAAAAACAAAAATACAATTCAGATTAATGGAAAATAAAGACAAAAATAAAATTCAGATTAATAGAAAATAAAAACAAAAATGAAATTCAGATTAATGGACAATAAAGAAAAAAAAATCAGATTGATGGACAATAAAGGCAAAATATTCAATTGAGATTAATGGGAAATAAAGACAAAAATAAAATTCAGATTGATGGACAATAGAGAGAAAAAAAATCAGATTGATGGAAAATAAAGATGGCAAATGACACTCAAATTAAATAAATAATATAATAAAGGCAGCAAATAGATGATAAAGGCTATAAAGTTCAGATTAAGTAAGCAACTCAGCTAGGTGTTTTCTAAGAATTTCATGTTAGTGAACCAGTCGTCAGAGTATGGGAGTATCCACAAAATTTTACATAGCTCTGACAATACCAATGTACACTTGTTTAATTTCCAATTTGACTGGGTATTTTAGATGATACAACTTTGAATGATTTCTTATATTTATTTACAAAAACAAAAGCTACCGCCATTAAACGGAAATATCCACTGTTACACGGGGAAGATAATCATACTTTGAATTAAAATTTCTTGATTTTGTGACAATGCTTTCTCATTATCCAGAAATAAGCAACAAATTGTATAATCTATTTAAATTTAAAGAAAAAAATTCAGAGACTCGAATTCAGCGTTTCATGTTATCCGAAGCTGGCAAAAATGAGAGCTGAAATTTCCCTTTTTCAAGTTATCCAAAGCTAGCAAAAATGAGAGCTGAAGCAAAGAATACTAAGACTCTCCACTCTGACGACCCTCTATAAGAGAAGAAAAAGAGGTTATAAACCGAAAGTTTACCGTAGCAGTGACAGCACTGCCTTCTCTAAACTGTACCACCAGACTCTTCTGAAACAGAACAACCAACAAAAAACAAATGCTGGTGTGATATCGATTATTGGAGCTGCTAGAAAACAAATAGCTTCGACTATTAGAGGAACATTTATAATTCAAGAGGCATCTTCCTTGGATCGTACAACTACCACACCTTCTAGGTGCTCATTTTTTTCATCATCTACACCTTCTAGGTGCTCATTTCTTCATTATCTACACCTTCTAGGTGCTCATTTCTTCATTATCTACCCCTTCTAGGAGCTCATTTCTTCAATATGTTGTACTTTAAAACAAAAAACATTCTTCTAAATGTCAAGTGGTGAGCGAAATCGATCAAGAGAATTTCCCTCATCATTACATACCACTACAAATCAAAATGTAAGTAGAATGCTAAAAACTAGAGTACCTACAAGAACATTCAGTTGTTTAAGGAAAGCGCACTGCACTGGCTAGCCCCAACATCGGTTTCACTATCTGTTGTGCGAGCAGCTAATTATATTTCTAAACATAATATAATTATCAATTTTGAGTATATTATACTAATGGGCAGCTAATATCATTCAGGGGAATAGAGGCACACCCAAACATTTGAATGACAAGTTAACACGTTAAATGTGGCGGGTTGAACTGAAGTTCAATATTCAACTGAAATTTGAGTTCATTTCAAGACCAATGTTGAAAATAACGAACATTAAATAGATCGTGCCTTCATAGTATTTATGGAAATTTAGTTAGTGACTGCTGGTCAGTCAGCAGCATTACGAATATTCTCTCAGTGACCACCGGTGGGTCACGTCGCCGTGAAAGTGCCATGTACTGATAACCCAAGACTACAGGATAGAAACTACCATCACAATCAAGAGGCATAAGACAATAGAAAATATTAAAAAATGACCACAATTAAGGTTCACAATGTTATCCATTCGCCAACAGTACCACAAGGACAATAGAGCGCCGAAATGTTCATTAATTTACCATTTAACTAAATAAATTAAACAAAACACCTAATTGAAAAATACATTACATTCACTATGATCTTACTCTCCACTACGAGGGGATTTGTAACAAAAAAATTCTACTGTAGCATTGTAACAAAACAACTTGCAACATCTGATTGGTGTTAAGAGTGCAGTGCAACTAGGCACAAATGAAGTAGGTACTTGTGTCTTTGGAGCAAGGGTTCCCACCCTGGGGTGCTCGTACCTCTTGGGGTGTGAGACGATATTTCAGTGGGTGCAAAATAAATCCAGGTAAATTATAGGACATTGGCTGTGTGTTGGCATTTTTATTTCAGGGAGTGCAAGAAAAGTCTAGGCAAATTGGCCATATGTTGGCACTTGGATTTCACGTGGTGTGAGGTCCGAATGAATTTCTTTAGGGGTGCGGGGCGGAAAAAAGTTTGGGAACCCCTGCCATAGAGTAGTTGTAACCACTGGAGAGATTTGTAATGAAACAATTCTACTGTAACAATATCGGATTGGAATTAAGAGTGCAATGCAAAAGTACACAAATGGAGTACTAATGTCTTAATGGAGTGCTTATGTCTTAAGGCAGTACCTATGTGCACAAATGGAGCACCCTAAGTGCACAAATGAAGTACTCAAGAGCACAAAAAAAGTACTTTTAACAGACCTACAAAAGAAAGAAAGAAAGAAGAGCCTCACCACAGGTGCATTCCTCTCCTCGTGCTCGGAGCGCTCAGAGAAGTCGTAGGAGGTGGCCGTGGCTTTGGCCAGCGCCGCAAACACCTGCTCGGACTCCACTTCTTCCTCCGAGCGCGCATTGAAGGTGACGTGCACCCCTTTCAGCAAGCCCTTCACGTCGTGCAGGTGGCGGGAGCAGATGCCCCTCCGCATGTCCTGGCACGCCTCTCCCACCTGCACGAGTCAATGCAACGCTGAACGATGATTGCAAAATAACTTGATAACTGTAAATCATTTACAAAGTAGTTGAATTTTCCAATGTATTTGCAAACAATAGAATCATTTCATTTAAAAATCACTGAAATCACTTCAAATAACTTGGAAGGCACTTATATTTCCCCAATATATAAATTTCATTTACAAATCAATTTCATATAAAAGTATTTACAAGGTATTTTAGATTTTCCCAATACATTTGCACACAATACATTCGTTCACAAATCACTGAAATGTCAAATCATTTAAATTCCATCAAATCATTTAAATTCCATCAAATCATTTAAATTCCATCAAATCATTTAAATTCCATCAAATCACTTAAATTCCATCAAATCATTTAAATCACATCAAATCAATTTAAGGGTATTTAGATTCCCCCAATACATTTGCACACAATACATTCATTTCGTTTACAAATCATTTGAATTACTTCAAATCATTTACAAGGTATTTAGATTCCCCCCAATACATGTGCACCCAAGTGTTCATCTGAAGAGTGATGCAAGTGAAAGAATCAGATGACAACCTTCCTTTGGTATGAAATTAGGCTATGTGAGTGATTCGAATTGACTCGTGTTAGGAATGAATTAAAGGAATTACACAATTTAGGAGATGAAACCTTGCTGAGATTTACCACGAGAAATATTTGCATGATACTGCCAGTGCACAACCTTGTTAATTGAAAAAAAGTGCCGGGTTGAGATAATGGTTGAGGAAAGGATAAAAAATTGGATAATACGTTAGTTTAAGCATCCACAATCACAATGAAGGTGTTTCCTAGATGCAAAGGAAGTAGGCTAAAATTGAATGAGAAACTGAGGTAATGGGGAATTTTTGCACAAGGTATTTCCCCCACCCAGTTCATAAAAATAACATGATAAAAAAAAATTTAAAAAACAAGATAAAAGTTTAAAATGGAGAAATAAGTACTGAAAATAGAACAGCAATTATTCAAACACAGATGTTCTACAACAAAAACCAAAGACTTATGCCATTTCAACAAACGAAAAGCCAACACAACCATCATCTCACAACCTCAAAACTTCTCTCTGGTTGTGTTAATTCCCACAGAAGCAATAGCAATTTCCACTGAGGAACTAAAAGAAAAAATTTATGAATTTCTTAGTTTATCATTAATTCATTTTGATGCTTTTCAAGCGAAAAATAAAATCAACAAATGATGTGCTGCAATTTATGTTGATGAAAATGAAACATCAAAATTTAAAACGGCAGTGCATATCAGTAAATGTTAACTCGATGAACATATTTTACAGCTGGTTGTATTGATGCCGTTTTACCAAAAAAACTATCCCTAGATGATGAGAAACCTTTCTAGAGCCAAAAAGAAAGAATATGTGTTTCTCCCACTCTAAAGATCCTTAAAAAGATTAAAAGCAGGCATTTTCATTTGTACAAAATGCAAGGTCTTACATAGCTTGATTAAAAATTTAACTTCCTAAATAATTCACTTTCAGTTGAATAACATCAAGACTTTCTTCTGCTTGTTGCAAACCAATTAATAAATTGCTTACTACAAAGACTCCACTGAGTTCATTCATTCTTATCACACACTGACTTGTTTACCAGTCAATGGCCTTATAAGATGTCACAACCAAAAGTTGCATTCTACTGCTTATTGACAGTAAATGATGCCAACAGACCACTACAGATGTTGCACATGATAACATGAATGTTTAGTTGCTCAATATCAGTTGTTCTTTGCAGCAGTCTTCTTGAGCATGGCACATCTGGCAAGCATCTCACAACATGGCATGATGAATTTATGACGATTAACAATAGATTAAAAAGTCAATTTTACCACAATCATTGCCTGACTTACTAGAGTTTAACAATCAACAACAGATTAAAAGTCTCTCAAGTTCTCAAAGATCCATTCAACATTGCCTAATTAATTAAGTTATACATTGGACTACATGGATTTTTTATTATCACCACAGAACTCTCGCAATTAAGAGATGGAACAGTTAAGTACCCAATTGATGAGGACGTATTTTGTGCGTGTTGTCTTAGGGTCGGTGACTCGCACAACAGCATACATGACCTTGCTGCTGTTGAGCTCATCTGCCAGCTCTTCCAAGCCTCCATCTGGAAATATAACAATAAATTAGGAAGCAAATCAGAAAACTAATGAGTAGAAAATATGAAGCATGTTCTATATCCTAATAAGTAGGTTCTGTTATGCCTATTTTACATCCATCTGAACACATGATGAAGAATGCCAAAATCCACATACAAAAGCTATGTGGGAAGGGGTGTTCCATCTACATTATTTCAAATGAACAATACAAGTTGTCATTCTGCAAAAATCTAACTGATGACAAGCATACACTCAGGATTTGTGAGGTTCACTTTAGATATGCCAAATTGTGCTGCCATATACTGAGGGATGCAGTACATTCTTACATTAATTCCAAGAGAGCACTCTATGTATTTCAGCAAAAAAATTATAGTTGTGACATAGTCCAACAGCATCAAGGAGTAGTCATAACTGCAGAAAAATACAAAAAAAAATTCTATTCTTTGATAAAGAAATATTCAAAAATAAACAGAATCAGTACATACCTCCAGTTCCAACAAGCTTTAAGGTGTTAGTTTGACCTTCATAACCCAGCAGAATCCTGGAAAAAAACATAATTGGCATTGAAGCTACTGCAAAACTTTGAATTGTTGCTGCTTGCAAAAACAGAAGTGTTGCATAAAAATCAAAAGAGCAGCATTACCACCAACATATCAAAGTTTTACATCACAAAGAAGATATAAAACTAAAAAAACAAAGTGGATACAAAAGATATATCTATAGCTGAGTTAACTTAACAGCATCATTAGAAATGCTGGTACCTATAGTATAGGGTAGACAAACATTTTTTGGTTAATGTGTAGCATTTGCTAATAATCGAATTTCAAAATTTGGGTGCGAAAACATAGTTAATTAGATCAAAATAAACAAGTTTTCTTTAATGCACTTTCCGTCGCAAATGAGTATTTAACGAGTTATAGCGGTAGGTTTAGTTTTGTCTATGATGACGAATGTGCTCGATTAAACAGCTACTCTTCTGTTTTTGAATTTTTGTTGCTTGAATCAAGGTAATAACATCAAAATAAACTACTTTTCTTCTAAACACTTTTTGCGAAAAATGAGTATTTTACAAGTTAGAGAGGTAGGTTTGATTTTGGTCAATATCGGGTTTAATACGATCACGGAAATTAAATATTCCGTTCCGAAGAATTACCAAAGGATCACATTTAAAAATGTTTTACACGAATGACGTTCTGCTCGCTGATGCATTATTTTCGAGTTATTCAACTTTGAAGTTTTCGTTTTCCATAGCAGTTCCAGTAAGTTTACGCCTGAGCGGGAGCTGTTCGAGTATGTTTGGGTACTTCGTAATTGATTATTTGCCAATCCTGCCGAGCCTTAACCCACTTCTAGGATGTTCTAGTTAATAACACAGTATAGGTTATCACACAAAAATATTACGCTATAAAAATATTCTGATATTAAATCTACGGTATTCACTCCTACGGTTTCACTAATGGTCTTCGGTCGCCGCCATATTGAAACAAGTCGAGTGCATATCGATTTAAATCTTCACAATTCCAGTCCCGATAATATTTTTGGGTGAAAACCTTTATTGTGTTATTAACTAAAACATCCTAGAAGTGGGCTCAGGCTCCGCGGGGTCGGCAAATAATTTGTTACGTTATTTATTGCAAAAACAATACCTTTCTTCCGCTCCGAGCACTTGCGCCATTGTTGGAACACCCTCTCCTTTTGCGCGGGAAACCAATTTCACGAGCGCCGTTCCTATAACTTCATAGTCGAATAACTCGCAAATAACGCATCAGCGAGCAGAATGTCATTCATGAAAAACGTTTTTATATATGGTATTCTATTGATTCTTTGAAATGGAATTTTTACTTTCTGTGATCGCATTAAACCCGATATTGACCTTGATTTTTTGTGCGATTGAGCTGTTTAAGTACGTTTAAGCACTTGGNGTGCATATCGATTTAAGTCTTCACAATTCCAGTCCCGATAATATTTTTGGGTGAAAACCTTTATTGTGTTATTAACTAAAACATCCTAGAAGTGGGCTCAGGCTCCGCGGGGTCGTCAAATAATTTGTTACGTTATTTATTGCAAAAACAATACCTTTCTTCCGCTCCGAGCACTTGCGTCATTGTTGGAACACCCTCTCCTTTTGCACGGGAAACCAATTTCACGAGCGCCGTTCCTATGACTTCATAGTCGAATAACTCGCAAATAACGCATCAGCGAGCAGAATGTCATTCATGAAAAACGTTTTTATATATGGTATTCTATTGATTCTTTGAAATGGAATTTTTACTTTCTGTGATCACATTAAACCCGATATTGACCTTGATTTTTTGTGCGATTGAGCTGTTTAAGTACGTTTAAGCACTTGGTAATTTATTACTTGCCGGCCCCACGAAGCCTGAACCCACTTCTAGAATCTTTTAGTTAATAACACAATAGAAATTATCACCAAAAAACGAGTTATAGCAGTATCAGCCAGTGCGTTAACTTTCGTCTTAGATGGCGGGAACGGGCTCGATCATTCAACCGCGTTGGAAGGAAGCGTCCACTGCAGTGTTGCCATACGACGCACTCGATGAATTACTTTCCGCTTCGAACACTAGAGTTGCGGCAACTAATTTACCGCCATAACTCGTAAAATACTCATTTGCGACGGAAAGTGCATAGAAAAAAACTTGTTTATTTTGATCTTATTAACTATGTTTTGGCACCAAAAATCCGAAATTCGGTTATTAGCAAACGCAACACATTAACCCATTTTTTAAACAACACCTACCCTATACCTACCAGAGAACTTTTTACTTTTCCAACACATGACATCATAATTTTAGACAGGACAAGTAGAACTACTTTCTATACTTCTTATTTTAAATGCTTCAATGCAACTTTTCTTTACAAATGAAAAATCTGAATTGCATTGGAATTTTGTAGGAAGATCTAGTTTACAGAAAAAGAGTTCTGACTAAAATTATAAATTACAATTGATAATTTTAATAAGCTACTAGGAAACAAATGAAGGATGATTGGTAATCGTTGACTTTTGAATAAATTTTCTCAGCAAATAAATTTCAAATAAAGTCAATGCTGCATAAATTTTACCTAGTTTAAAGCATTAATGGAGATGAAAAAGCCTGTTCTTAGTCATGCTAAACTTAGTAGAAACTGTGGCATACTTTAAATGAAGCAATTAAATACATATTTAATAAACAATATTCAGTAACATAAATAAATTGACCTATTCATTACAGCTGAAAATCATAACCACTTAACTTCAATGTGATGTGACAACAACTCTAATGTGATGGTTAAAGAAACAGTTCTATACGGATACACATTACATGTTGGATAAGGCAAGCGTCCCCCATAGGAATCCAGGATTTTGAGAAAATTGGAGAAATAGGGATTATTGCTGCTATAGGAAGTT